>OY757187.1:56135190-56201019 GCA_963583895.1 Melanophora roralis | reverse complement strand
CAATAAATAAATGCAGTAATCTTCAGAAAAAAATATTATAAAAGTTAAAAACAAGTTTCGAAATAAAGTGAAGGAAAAAAACAATTAAAAATAACTGCCTTTGTTATTGTTGGTTCCCTTGTAAAATTTAAAAAAATGTAGTTACGTAGTTTTGCATATTTACTAATGCTTTACTTTTTTCAGCTCTCAAAAAATAAAGCTCATAAAACGAATTTAAATTGAATGAACGATACCACACCCTCTGTAAAAGCCATTTTTCCTGTCCAGAGATTTTTATGTTTATGTTTTTATGTTATGTAAAAGAAGCCGAAATATTTGATCTTACACCTTTTGAACGCATTCGATATACAACACTCATTTCCATTTTCCCTGTGTTTCAGAACTTCCAACTTAAGTAGATGTCGGGGTACCAGAGGTACTTAAAAACGATTTAGCATCATAAGTTTCATTTAACTGTCACGTGTTTGTCCCTATTTGAAATTTTTAAATCCAAGGCGTAAAAAAGGAAACACGTTTTATTTTGATAATTGTTATGCTTATAAACCAATAAGTGAAGATTATTTGAATTGCGCTTGCAGGACTCGAAAAAAAATTTTGGGATGTTTTTGGTACTTCTTTGAAATTTTGGATCCTGAAGGTCTAAAAAAGTCTTTGTATTATATTTGTTTTGTAACTTTAAAGCCAACAGATACTGGTTTTGAGAAACTGAAAACATACATGATTTTAAGTAAATGCACTAAGGTGAAACCATTAAATTTAATTTGAGAACTTAAATTTTATTCCGTTTCGAAACTTCTAGACCAAGTTATAAAAATATAAAGAAAATTGCAACTGTATATAATTTTGGGTCCAGAAAATATAAAATTTTGGGACCATTTATCACAAAGAGGTGGGAAGTCAGCCAAGTAAACAAAAACATATATTATAAATTGTTAGTACTATTTTGACTTTTTTTGGGTATTGGGTGTAAAGAAATGCATTTAAATACATACATACTATTAATCCCTGTTAAGGTCAAATAAGTGGACAAAACTTTTTTTGTTTGAGAACTTGTGTAGAAGGTTTAAAAAGTACTTTTTGTAATGCTATAGTACTTTTTGGCATTTTTTTATATTTAGGGTATTCACAAGGTAGTCATAAAGTCATATGTCTTAAAAAAATAAAACGAAAATATACTACTGTTGTGAGCATCCGCTCATTATTAAGTGTGCTATTTTAAATTTGAATCAGCTGCTGGAGAAATTAGAAAATTAAGTAATTTCAAAAATATTTTAAAATTAATGACTGCAACTTGTTAATTATATCAACGGCTTCACTAAAGAGTTTCGGCCGCCCGGCTCAGGTTTCTACTGTTTATGACAAAACAATAAACACAGTTCAAAAAGTCTTATTATTATAAAACTTTTTTCTTTTAATCACAACAACAATTTTTTTAAACTGTTGTAAAATATTTAAGCTTTAAGACAATATGACTTGATAACATACCGTTTAAATACCCCAATTATAAGTTGAGAAATATTGACTTTTGTGTTAATTATGTGAATTGAGATCGGAAGTCAACTTAGTAGATCAAAAGTCCTTTTTACCGTATTTGGTCCTTTTTTGCCTTTTTTTAAATTATAAGGTGTAGAAATATGTTACTAAGAACTGTTAGTTCATAAATAGTTTGGAAATCAATTATTTGTTTTTTTTTTTATATTTTTTTTATTATTGAACCTTTGCTTCAGCGAACTAACAATAAGTATTCAAATCTTAAAACTAAGTGTGTTTAACAGTCAGTACCAGACCAAAATTTTAGTTACCATTATAAAATTAATTAATTTCAAAGGTTTTATCTAAGCGCAATAGTATCTCTTCTTTTTAGACGGGTGTGCTCACTATGCTGCAAGATGCTGCGAGCGAGCGGGATTAGGATGTGTTTCTAGCTTATTTTTGAAATAATGAGCTTTTAAAAATTTATTTAAAGACTGTCAATAAATATTGCAGATGGAACTGAACAAAAAGGACAAAAGTATCTTTAATCTGCTAATGGTTTTTTGTAGCTTTAAAGGTTATGCGTCGGACATTATTAGATAATTTTAATGACTTCTGATTTATACAAAGGTCGTAACTCAATTAAATGGACCAAGAGAACTGTTAAACATTTTAATACTTTTTAAGACTGCTAGCTTAAAATACGACATAAGGAAAGTTGGCAGGTATAAAGATCGGAAGTCACTCAGTGCACGCTTTTATATTATTTGTCCTTTCCTGCAGCACTATACGATTCATATTTTTACTCTTTTAAAAATATTGTACTGTCACAAAACTGTAGATTTGAAAAGGCAACATAAATTTAAAAAATTTCTTTATTTCTAATTAAAGTGAGAGAAAATTAATATAAGACTTCTTAGATGAGATTGTACGATTTTTGCGTACTAGCTTTTACTTTTTATACACATGTATATTTGCATAAATGTTCAATCCAGAAACGCCAAGTAAATCGTGTCCACAATTTTAACAACAACAAATTGATGGCTCGCGAATTCCTGATACAAGAAATCAGAAAATGTTATTCCAATACCGCAAATTCGACCTAACTGTTTCACAGCAACATAAAAACTTAGAGGCGAAAGACGCCCATTTGGCGTTATCATTTTAACATCGAGACAACATTAATTCAGAATCCTCTACAAATTTCAGGACACTGTCGGCTTGATTGTTTTTTCTACCTAGGCAAGTAAAATTGTTTGACCATTGAAATAAAAAACGTGCGATTGACCTCGATTGAGACTGGAAGAATTGAGGGTCATTAGGATATTTTTCAATTATTTATATCCTTGGATTTTTTTTTAAATTAAGGAATTTTTTCTTAGCAAATTGAGGTATCATAAAGTCAAATACGCACTTTTCTCATTTTATGGACCTTTAATAACTTTTTGTTAATAAATTTATTATATTAAGTGGTACTCATTCAAACCAGATTTAGGTAAAAGTCGCACAATAAAGCAAGCAAATTCAATAAGAAATAGATAGCTAGATATTCTGGGCTAAGATTGTATGAAAAATCTTAGAGATTTTCTTTTTATTTTTCCTAGTTCTTCTTTGCATTTAATATTCTGTTTCTAAGTATAAATAAAACGCTTGGAAGGTACCACGTCTTTTTATTATTAATATGACATCGAAATTGGTAAATCAAAGTTTTCGTCTCATTCCTAGTATAGCTGCAGGTTTCTTTTCATTGTCTCCTTAGTGTAAAGGGTATACCATTTTTATCTTTGGTCGGCTTTCTTCATTTTTAAGCAAAAAGAAAAGGCGTAAAAGATCTTAAGCCAGCAGCTATATTTAATTTCTCAAAGTCAGTGTAAGAAAAATTTTAGGCAGAAGCACATTTTTCTTAAATTTAAAGTAACTTTAAGCACAATTATTTACATTGGTAAAAAAATATACCTCCAAAAGTTTAAAGAGTGTAGCTGTATCAGTTTTCCTTAATATTTTTAATTTTTGTGTGAGGACTTTGTTCTCACTATAAGGACTACTAGGGCTTTTAATTTTTAAAAAAATCGGTTTGGCCGCTAATTAAATAATGTTTTTTTTCGTTCTTTAAGGTGATTTTCCATTTTTTTTCCTTCAGGACATTTTTTCAAGATTGCTTGCCAATTAAGCACAATTGTGCTTTATATAGGACTTTTCTGCGCATTATGGCACAATGAATAATTACTTTTCAACATTCACTTGATAAAGTGAACTGAAAATTACGAAAAGTATTAACAACAAAAATATTTATATTTTAATGCGACATCATTAATTAAAGAAGTTGCAGGGTACAAATTAATGTAAAAAACGAAATACTTTTGGCTGCGGGCAATTTGGTTAAGTTTTATTTTCTTCTAAAGTAAAATTTTGCACCTAAATTTCTTGTATTAGAATAAGCACCAGCCCTTTGAATACTTCACTGAATTTCAATAGACAATCCTATCTTTTTTAAGCAATATTTTGTTAAAACTTAGCTACAATTTCTTCAGATAGTTTCTGTATGCTTTAGGCAAGCTGCTCTATTTAGGAAAACAATTTAATGTCTTTTATTTAAAGTTTTAAGGAATTTTGTTTAATTTCTTCAACTTAAACTAAAAGGGAGGTAAAAGTAATAGAACATTGCAATTTGTGAACAAAAAGACCTGCTTGCATGCTTTGTTTAAATTATTTTTTTATTTTTATTTTAATTTTCTTTGACTAAAATTTATTTATTGCTTGTGCCACACCAACAACAACAAAATTTTAGTTTGCAACAAAATAAAGTTGCACTTGTTTTATTTAAAGTTTTGTTTCACAACAATTATCTATGAATATTAATCATAATGGAACACTGTGAGTATCTGCATATATATGTATGTTTGTATATAAGTATGTATGAAGCATGTTTGCATGTTACATAAACTCTAGTATAAACTCTAAGAAGGCGTGTATAAAATAATTTATAAAACTTAAAAACATCCAGGCTATATTTGAAAAATACAATTTTTTGAAATTTAATGAAATCAATCTTTATAATTTGTTAAAAGAGTTTTTTCGAAACATGGAGAAAAAATTGACTTGGGATTATGTTTGTATGTAACAAGACCAGTTGAGACCAGTTTAAAACATTAAATAAAACCAAGTTTGTAATACGAAAAAGAAAAACTTGTATGGCTTTTAAATAAACTAGCACAGAAACTTAAACTCTCTATTTATAAAACTAGCAAAACTGTACTAAAAATATGAAAAAAGTACTTTTAATTCATCCTGATTTTATATGTTTTAGAATAAAATTATTAGTATGAAAACTAGTGCAATTGGTGTTGATCTTAATAGGCTCAATAAAAATGTTGTCAATATTTCTATGCCTGCTTCAAACCTTGACTTTTTTGGTGAATTTCTATGTAACCTGTTGATTTAAAAACTCGGTTTAAATATCTCACTGTAGTAGAAGTTGCAGAAGTTTTTCATACTGTCATATTCAACACTGTAAGGTTTGATATTATAAATCCCTGTTTAATTAAATTAATTTTACCCTGAAAAATTCGCAATTTTACATTTATTTTTAACATCTGCATCACTAAGAGCAATTTTTCTTCCGAATGGAAGTTTGTCACTGTAATTGGTACCAAATACAAGTAGTAAATATCGCAAAATTTTGATTCTCCCCTATCTCTCCAAAATTTGGAAAGCATTTTACAGAGGCAAATGTTTTTGTATATGAACGAAAGATATTTGTTAACCAACCGCCAGTTAGGACTTGGGCCTCAGCATAGGTGTATAAAATCTCTAACTGATCTAATCGAGGATAATAGGAGTAAGTAGTGCCGATGCAGGGAAGGTATAAATATTGGTATTACTTGCCCACTTTAAAGCTTTCGGTAAGATATGCCACAAGTTGTTGTGCCTGAAACAAGGTAAAATATTCAATGCAATTCTTCTTATATAATGGTTTTGTTTCAAACCCTTTACTGGTAGACAGAGGAGCACCGCAGTTCTCAATACTTGGGCCTTTATTGCTTTAACTTTATGCAAATGATAGTTGTTAACCTAAATTTTGTAACTACTTATTGATAATCAGGTATAAAATTGTTTTTAAATATGATACGGTTTTTTTTTAAACCAAGTAGGACTTTTCCTAAGCCAATTGCGAATAATTTTATTAATTTTTTACCTTTAGAATCATTTGACCCAAAACATGGATCGATTAAAGCCCAAAGTTTTACTTGACATAAGTTTAAAAAAATCAATTTTATCCAAAAATTCTGACTTCCGGAGCTTTATTTAGAACAAAAAGTTTTAATATTTTTTCTCTTTTATATATATTTATTATCTATTATTTTAAATTTTTCTATATTTTCCGTAGCTGCGATTTGAGCCTGGGACCCTCCAAACTGCAGTAAAATCGCGCTACAATTTAGTCTACCGAAAAAAATTTTTTTCCAAATTTTAGAATATATCTTAAAATAACAGGTTTTTACTCTTGATTTTCTGATAAAGTCCCTGCTAGACATGTTTTAAGAAAACCTTATTAAGGATCATACTTAAAAATATTAAGTATGGGTTTAAATAAATTGAAAAACAAAATGCTTGATTTTAGAACGTATTTCTTCTTTCTTTCTTTAGCGTGAATTTTCCTGCATTTAACTTTATTAAAAAAAAACTTTTACATTGAAAAAAAAAAAATAAATTATTTTAAAACAGTTTCCCTTTTTGAATTTAAATTTTAAAAAATTTTCATAGAACCACATATGGGGCAATAAAGCTCAGCACAGCAAAATATAAATTCTTATTTTAAACATTACATTTTTTTAATTATATTTAAAATCAAAATAATTATATTAATATTTTCATGTTCAATTTGATGTTGATAAGCCCGTAGTAAATCTTACGTTGTTGTGTATGTGCTTGCACTTAATTTGTTTTTGTAATAACACCATGCTACAACAAAATTGAGAAAATAAATAAAGTTCTATGAAGTAAAAAATTTAAGTTTTAATTGAACAAAGGCTTATTGAGTTCCGTACTGCCCAAAAGAAAAAAAAATTAGATTAAGCTAAGATTTGATAATTAAAGAGTTTCAAAAACAAAAATTAAAAAAATTGGTACTTAACATTAACATTTCTTAATACTTAAACAGGTTTCTGGTTCAGTTTAATTTATTTTTTTTTGCAAAAACAAGCTCTTAATAAAAAAATTAGTACACACAAAGAATAAACTAAGTAAACTTTACTTAAATCAAGCCATAGCAGTGTCAAAAGTACGGTGAGTAAGGTTTTTCTTAAATCAAGTACGAAATTTCTTACTCCAAGTAAAATTTTTTAAGTACGAATTTCTTACTTTTAGCCACAATTAAGCCAAAAAAGGATTGATTTAAGTTTGAAACTTGATGTAAGCGTGAAAAAGATTGATTTAAGGTGTAAACGGGATTAGTTAAAAATTTCATTTTTTGTACTTACTGAAGCTGTGAATCGAACCAGGGACTTTCTGCACTGCAGCACAAGCGCGTTACCTCTAGGCCACCTAGACACTTTGTTTTCAAATGTCAAATAATATATTAAAACAAAAAGCTTTTTTCTGCTTGATTTGTTGAAGCAATCCGAATAGGCTTGATTTAAGAGAATGTAAGTAAGGATCGTACTTGCAAATTTCAAAAAAGATTTTGAATAAAATCAAGATTAAAATTCTTGATTTTAGAAAGCGGTTTTTCGTTCCGTGTACAAAATATTTTTTCTAGCAAAAATGTAAAATAAATTAATTTTTAATTTTGTAGCAATTTTATATACTTACGCGAAGAAGATGTTAATGCTTACCTTCTTGAATTACTGTTACAGAACGTTTATTTCTTTATCCGAACGTAGAACCGGCCTCTAAGCACTTAGGCTTTCTACGCTTTTTCTCCAGCTCCTGACACCAGGTTTTAAGATATCTTTTTCTACTTGTTCCTTTCATCATAGTTTTAACATTCTCCTTCTGGGTTATTCGTTACAAAGTTTGAATCTAAAATACTTTCTAGCTGGAGCACCTATATCCTCACATCATCTTACCAATGTAATCGTTAAATTTAAATATGTCGATGTTGCCATAGATATGATAGTTTATACGACACCGGTATTTGTTGTATATAAAAGCACTGGTGATGTCAGTGTCTTGTAGAGTTTTTATCATATGCGTATTGGCTTTGCTTTTAAACTTCCTATTTATCCCAAAGTGTCATTTGTTAGTCATTAGCGGTTCTCTTTTTATCTCAAAGCTGATGCTTTTTTTTGTTTGTTTAAGAATTTTTGACCATCTCAAAGTTGTAGTTTTCTGCTTTCGCTGTCATGCTTAAGTTTATCGGACCCACTTTGGCAGGTTTTTCTTCCGTAGTAAAAATTAATGCTCACAGTGTTTGCCCCGTGATGTCAGTATTATAGGACTAGGCGAGTTTGGCGTTTTATTTAAATTAACGTATCGTATATTAGCCACACTGCACAAAAAATGGATGCATATGCCTTATCAGCGTTTTGCCTTTAGTCCTTTAAAGCTCGGTTGACAGCTCTATAAACATTAAAAACTACTTCCATATCATCTTCAAATTCTTAAAAGAAAAAGTTTCATATTTGCTGCCTAGTGTAAACATTATTTGCATTTTCAATTTAGTAATAACAAAACTGTTTAACAACACATTTGTTGTAAATAAAGCGTTATTGGAATTAAATTCAGTATTTAAGAGTCATCTTCAAATTAACAAGTATTTTAAAATTTTACCTATAAACATATTTTAGTATAAATACTAACATAAATATGCATTAGTATTGACTGTATAATACTTACAGTCATCAAGAGAAATATCAACAATTTAAGTATAATTAGGATTAAAAGCATGCATTTACATGTCCTTATATATATGTAGTTATGTTCGTCTTATTTGTATAAAGCTGGTTGTAAAATAAATGTAGCTTTAATTATACCCTTCACATAGTGATAGGGTATATATCACTTTGTCATTCCGTTTGTAATTTCTTTATTATTCATTTGCGACCCCATAAAGTATATATATTCTGGATCCTTATAGATAGGGAAGCCGATTTAGCGTTGTCCGTCTGTCCGTCTGTCCGTCTGTCCGTCTGTCCGTCTGTCCGTCTGTCCGTCTGTCCGTCTGTCCGTCTGTCCGTCTGTCCGTCTGTTGAAATCAAGTTTCCGGAGTCAAATAAAAAGATACAGACCAGTTAGTGGTGTCAAACGATCACAAATATCCCGCTAACAATCGCTATTTAAAATCAGCAAAATCGGTTCACAATTGACCGAGATATAAGCGAAAACCCAGAGTAACCCATTTTTTTTAGGACAAAATCGGTGCATATATCCCTATATATCTCAATAAGTATAGTCACTCTTGCCACAAAACTTGGCACGGATACTCCTAAAGAAGGGACCTAAATATTGGAAAAATTTTTTTCAGATAGGACCAGGGGAAGGGGTATTTTTCCTACAATTGCACAAATGTGGTGAAATATTTTATGCGCTATATCTCGTAAACTATAACAGCTATCGACTTAAAATGTGTTACAAAAAGTAATTGTACGCAAAGATCTACACTTTAAAGAAAAAATTTTTTGGGTGGGGGCAAAAAAAGGGGTAGCTCCCATACAAATCGACAATTATTATCAAATATTCGATACGCTATATCTCGGAAACTATAACAGATATCGAAATGAAATGTTCTACAAAAAGTAATTGCACGCAAAGGGCTACGCTCTAAAGAAAAAATTTTTTGGGTGGGGGCAAAAAAAGGGGTAGCTCCCATACAAATCGACAATTATTATCAAATATTCGATACGCTATATCTCGGAAACTATAACAGATATCGAAATGAAATGTTCTACAAGAAGTAATTGCCCGCAAAGGACTACGCCTTAAAGAAAAAATTTTTTGGGTGGGGGCAAAAAAAGGGGTAGCTCCCATACAAATCGACAATTATTATCAAATATTCGATACGCTATATCTCGGAAACTATGACAGATATCGAAATGAAATGTTCCACAAAAAGTAATTGGGCCATAAGGGCTACGCTCTTAAGAAAAAATTTTTTGGGTGGGGGCAAAAAAAGGGGTAGCTCCCATACAAATCGACAATTATTATCAAATATTCGATACGCTATATCTCGGAAACTATGACAGATATCGAAATTAAATGTTCTACAAAAAGTAATTGCACGCAAAGGGCTACGCTTTAAAGAAAAAATTTTTTGGGTGGGGGCAAAAAAAGGGGTAGCTCCAATACAAATCGACAATTACTATAAAATATTCGATACGCTATATCTCGGAAACTATGACAGATATCGAAATGAAATGTTCTACAAAAAGTAATTGCACGCAAAGGGCTACGCTTTGAAGAAAAAATTTTTTGGGTGGGGGCAAAAAAAGGGGTAGCTCCCATACAAATCGACAATTACTATAAAATATTCGATACGCTATATCTCGGAAACTATGACAGATATCGAAATGAAATGTTTTACAAAAAGTAATTGCACGCAAAGGGTTACGCCCTAAAGAAAAAATTTTTTGGGTGGGGGCAAAAAAAGGGGTAGCTCCCATACAAATCGACAATTATTATCAAATATTCGATACGCTATATCTCGGAAACTATAACAGATATCGAAATGAAGTGTTCTACAGAAAGTAATTGCCCGCAAAGGACTACGCTTTAAAGAAAAAATTTTTTGGGTGGGGGCAAAAAAAGGGGTAGCTCCCATACAAATCGACAATTATTATCAAATATTCGATACGCTATATCTCGGAAACTATGACAGATATCGAAATGAAATGTTCCACAAAAAGTAATTGGGCCATAAGGGCTACGTTCTTAAGAAAAAATTTTTTGGGTGGGGGCAAAAAAAGGGGTAGCTCCCATACAAATCGACAATTATTATCAAATATTCGATACGCTATATCTCGGAAACTATGACAGATATCGAAATAAAATGTTCTACAAAAAGTAATTGCACGCAAAGGGCTACGCTTTACAGAAAAAATTTTTAGGGTGGGGGCAAAAAAAGGGGTAGCTCCAATACAAATCGACAATTACTATAAAATATTCGATACGCTATATCTCGGAAACTATGACAGATATCGAAATGAAATGTTCCACAAAAAGTAATTGGGCCATAAGGGCTACGCTCTTAAGAAAAAATTTTTTGGGTGGGGGCAAAAAAAGGGGTAGCTCCCATACAAATCGACAATTATTATCAAATATTCGATACGCTATATCTCGGAAACTATAACAGATATCGAAATGAAATGTTCTACAAAAAGTAATTGCCCGCAAAGGGCTACGCCATAAAGAAAAAATTTTTTGAGTGGGGGCAAAAAAAGGGGTAGCTCCCATACAAATCGACAATTACTATAAAATATTCGATACGCTATATCTCGGAAACTATGACAGATATCGAAATGAAATGTTCTACAAAAAGTAATTGCACGCAAAGGGCTACGCTTTAAAGAAAAAATTTTTTGGGTGGGGGCAAAAAAAAGGGGTAGCTCCCATACAAATCGACAATTATTATCAAATATTCGATACGCTATATCTCGGAAACTATAACAGATATCGAAATAAAATGTTCTACAAAAAGTAATTGCACGCAAAGGGCTACGCCTTTAAGAAAAAATTTTTTGGGTGGGGGCAAAAAAAGGGGTAGCTCCCATACAAATCGACAATTATTATCAAATATTCGATACGCTAAATCTCGGAAACTATAACAGATATCGAAATGAAATGTTCTACAAAAAGTAATTGCCCGCAAAGGGCTACGCCATAAAGAAAAAATTTTTTGGGTGGGGGCAAAAAAAGGGGTAGCTCCCATACAAATCGACAATTATTATCAAATATTCGATACGCTATATCTCGGAAACTATAACAGATATCGAAATGAAATGTTCTACAAAAAATAATTGGGCCATAAGGGCTACGCTTTAAAGAAAAATTTTTTTGAGTGAGGGCAAAAAAAGGGGTAGCTCCCATACAAATCGACAACTATTATAAAATATTCGATACGCTATATCTCGGAAACTATAACAGCTATCGACTTCGAATATTCTACAAAAAGTAATAATCAAATAATTCATACATTTTGGAGAAAAAGTTGGAGAAGAGCAGGGGGACTAGACATTTAACAAGTTTTATTAACCTTCAAATATGAATAATGTCGAAAACTTTTAAAACTCTCGACCTCAAATCTTCTTCATCTATTTCTATTATTCATACGAACGTTAAAATTTTGTTATTTTTTCTTTAAAACTCGCACAATGTTTTTTATTATATTATTTGCAGTACAAAATTACTCGGCTGGGTATATTTAAAGACCAATGTGAAGGGTATATAAGATTCGGCACAGCCGAATATAGCGCTCTTACTTGTTTTAAATGGTGTAGTAAATAACTTCAACGCTTCGAGTAGAGATTATTGGTGAACTAATTAATTAAAAGTTTTACATAATACAATTTTTTGCTTTTTAATTTGGCTTAAGTTCATATAATTTCTTTTTATTAGAAGAAATTCATGTTTGAAAGGTTTGTTGTTAGTTAAGTTTGAATATATGCATTTCATTGGTTCTTACACCAAAACATGGTACAATTACCTTACAAGCTAGTATCACTACGGCAAACCCTAACACAAACTTGATACCAAATTTATAAAGTTGTTGTAAAAACACACTTTGCTTATATCAAAAAACGTACTGTTTGACAGATTTAACGAGTGGACATACTCGAGCAGTATGATCAAATTTGACATATAAGATATCTTCTTTTAAGTGCTCAAATTGCCAAATTTTGAGATTCATATCCTAAACAAGCTAAAGCATTTAAGATAAGTAAGTTTTAATTTAAAAAAAACTTAAACATACAAAAACAATTTTCGATATATGGTAACCAGAGTACACTTATACAGGTAATGTTAAGGACATAGCTGATTATGGACTCGTCTTATTTTATTGGGAAAGTAAAATTCACTTTTTGTTTGAAATTAAATTTTTTTTAACACTTACTTTTTCATACACAAGAGGGAAAAACAAAGGGTGAAATTTTTGAATTTGCCTTGATACTATATTCTTTAGTGTACCGTGAATTGCTCTTTTAGCTCTGTTTTATATTTTAATACTTTTTTTATGTACGAAAAAATCTAATTAACTTAAGCCTGAAAATTAAAAAAAACAAAAATATTGCGTTGAAAAATTTCTTCTTTTTAACGAAACATAGTTTGAAGTCAACTGTACACTAGGCAGTTTCGCCTTAACAGAATGAAAAAATAAATTTACGCCGCACACCGGCAAATATGAATATAAAAAATTTGTGTGATTATTAATTGTACAAACTTAATGTGATAACCTTATGTCAAATAATTAAAACCCTCAAAATGCTAATAAAGTAAGTATTTAGGTATATGTATCAGAACATGTTTAAAACATAAATTACCCCTTTTCCCAGTTTTTTTATATCTTAGGAATCGACATACGGATCTTAAAAGATTATATGTCTTTGATTTAATTTCAAAAATATCAATTTTTTGAGTCAAAGTTATTTAACTAAGGTTTTCCTTTTTAGTATTTACCCGCTGCATATTTAATTAAAACATAAATAATTTTTTTAAAAACCCAACAAACTTTTTTTCGCTATTGTTTTTAGCTGTTGTTTGTTGGGTTTTTGAAAAAAAATCTTTAATGTTTTCGGTTGTGCATGGTTATTCCCAAAAAGTTTACTGAAGTTATTATATAAAGGTTGAAAATATTCATTAGAGTTTTTGAGAATTTGATTGAAGTCTGCTGACGATTTGGTGTAAGAACCAATAAAATGCATGGGGACAAACCTCACCTACAACAAACCCTACAGAGATTATATATTTTTAAATATTTAAAAATATTTTGATTTCTTAAGCACGACATATTAAAATCTCTAAACTAGAGTACATTGTCTTATGAATATTTCGTGATCCAAATAGTATTAGAAATTAAATTATCAGAGTTTAAATTTGGCTTAATTAAGGAGAGCAATTAAATTTTATTACTGTTAAAAATAACAACGGCAATTGTCAGTAGGGTTATATAGTATTTAGTATGTTAGTTTACTTAAATACCTTTTTAAATACTTAAGTATGAATTTAAGGGGGAAAGTATTTTTATAGTTTCTCATTAGCTAAACTAAAATATTTATACACAATTGTAGGTTGGATTGAAACACGTAGACGCACATACATTTAAACGGGGTATTGCTTAACACCCAACACCACGATGCCTGTTAATATCATTTAAGTATAAACTCAATTAGAAAGTATATTAATGTCATATTACATAATGCTATTTATTGCAAAACATGGTTTTACATGATAATGTAAAATAGCAAAAGCTAAGGGTCTGTGTTTGTAATTTAAATACATGTAAACTTAAGTTTGTGCTTCTTTTGTACTTAATACATTCAAAGCCATTACAACGAGACGTACTTAAGAAGATAAGATGTAAAAAATGTATAAAGTTTAGATATTTAGATTCTGGTAAGATACAAAACTCCTTTTGCTGACTTAAACATGCCAGTTCAATTGTTTTTGAGATGGCTTTAGTAAAGCTTAATTGAATTTAAAACGTAAATTAACGAGACAAAATTTATATATAAATACAAAAATCGTGTATTTCTTTGAGTAACTGAAAAAAAGTTTTAAGTGCTTTAACTAAAAGTTGTAACAAATAAATATAAAAAAGTTAAAGTAGCTGTTAAATCGTTTATTTTAATTAAGCATTTAAATAAATTACAACTTAAAATAGATGTCAGGTATAAGATACGTATAAATGCAGTAATTTTTTAAAACAAGGTTGACTCCTTTACAATTGTTAGCTTTTGTAAAATTTGGGTAAATATTTTTTTCGATATTGAAGTAAGTTGAAAATTTGGTTCACACCAACGTGAGTTTTTGTAGTTATTGTAAATTTAGGGTGCGGCTCTAATACCCCTAATACCCCTATTTTGCCAATCTAGCCGGACATTAAGCCAAAATGGAAATTTAAAAAATATAAAAATTTAAGTGCGCAGCTCAACAGATAACAAAATTCTGTATCCGATAGCGAATTTTCAAATCTTTTGCTTGCAATTTGTCGTTTTGAGGCACTGTCAAAGTCAGGAAAGTTAAGAAAATTTGCCCACAATTTATTAACTCTTGATGGTTTTGAGAGGTTTACAATATATTTTTTTGTAGCTAAACAAAACAAGATTTTACATTGATTTTTTTTCTCTGCGAAAGATTATATAAGCAGCTACCTTATTTAATTTTTTTTTTTATTTTTTATTTTAAGTTTTATTTAAAAAAAATTTCTTCGAAATTAAAGAACAAAGGTTTTTTTGTTCACTTTTTGATTAAAAAAAATAAAATCAAAAGGTTTTTGAACGTGATGGCACTCATTACCCTAAAAATCTTTTTCATCACAATAAAACCTGAAATCTCTTCTACTTTTATAGAAAAAAAGAAAACGTTGCGCGTTTTTGCGCCATTTTTTTGGCGAATTTTTAAAAGTTTCACTTTTTTCGGTTTTTTCTTATCTTGTGTGTTTACATATGAGTAAGAAACCTTTTTGTGGGTCCTAAAACGTTTTGATAATTAATTGTTTTTTATTTAAATTATTACAGGTAAATTGAAATCAATTTTTAAAGGGTTAAATTGGGTTTTACACTGACATTGTATGTATAAAAAGGAATGTGCGAGGCAGTTATTTTTACCCACCCCTAAACTGGTAATGTATACCTGTGCGACAGATTTCTTAATAACGCTATTTTATGCAACAAAATAAATGTACCTGCCTTCAAAACCTTAAATAATTGACAAAAAAATACTTTTTAAAGAGAAACAAATATGTGCATCAAGTACTAATTTTTTTAAGTGTATTTGTATATATTGTGGTTACCGTACGGAATTGTTTTCAGAACACTTTTGAAGCTACGAGAGTAAAATGGAAAATCTTTATACAGTATCAAAGTTATAACAAAAAGTACGGGAATCTAAAGGTAAAACTGTTAAAGAGAAATTGCGATTTTTGGATAGAAAATTGTGTGAACTTTCAAAGCGTCAAGGAGATGGCGACATGACATCGGCGAAACAGTGCTTATACAGTTTCAGAAAATTTTTTAATATACAATGCACAAGGTTAAAATACATGGATCAATTGCCTATTGGGATGTTATCAGCAGAAGCGGCTGAGGCACGAAACAAACATTTTCGGATTTACAGGCAGAATTTAGCAAGAAAGTTTTTAAGAGTTCAGTGTAACGTAGATATTATTAAAAGACATTGGCTCAGTTCTGACCCACTGATGAGGAGCATAAGACAAACTCCAAAAAAGAAGTCATTGCCCTTTACGAAAGAAGCAGTTTCTTGAATGCTTCCCCCTGTACTTGATTTTCGAGAGGATTCAGATTCAGAAGAGGTTTTTAAAGGAACAGACGAAGAAGAACAGTAGCACTCCTGTTCTTAGTGCAAAAGGATATTTTTTCAATTAAATTAGTTTTTGTTTTGATACTTTAAATTACTTGTTACTTCTGTAAATAAATTATTGTTATATATTAATTACTTATTTTCAGATAAATTAAATACATTAAATTACAAAAAAAGCGACCAACAAGCTTAAAAATATTTTCTTTGTTAAAAACTAGCAATATATAAAAAAAAAATATTTTTTTGTACAGGGCCGTTTTGGGGGTGGGGTTTGGGGGCATTTCTGACCCTACCCAAAAAAGCTTAAAAACTTTACTTTTATAGTATTTGGGCAAAAGTTTTCCATTAATTTTATTATGCACATTATTTTTGCAAATTTTACTTTATGCTGGCTCCCACGAAAGGGGAGAGGACGACACTGTTCAAGTTGTAGATTTTTTAGCTTTCTCTTTCGTTTAAAGTTGCATTTGCATAACAATAGCATTGAAAACTTAAAAAAATTTAAATTTTTCAGAGGTAGTATTAGTTCTTCTAAGGGGAACTTTTTCCCTCTTGGTTTGATTTTTATTATTTTTGAATCCTTAAATGCCTATGACTACAGCACATGTTTCTGCCAAGTTTCATTAATCTAGGGGCACTCAGTATGTTTTAAGAAGCTTTATTGTAAAAAATAAAAAGGTTATGTCTGGTTAGAATGGCAAAATACCCTTATGTGCAGCGTACTGTGGCAGGTATGACTAGAAATAAACCGTTCTTCCTAAAACCTGAAAGCGTAATTTAAATTTCAGACGTATAATTGTATCTTGACAGCATTTTTTGAATTTTATTGGGTTAACTATAATTTGCGATAGTAGTACTTCAGTAATATTTGTTTGAATAAGGTTAGCGGCCTTTGTAAAATAGAGCAATATTCAATCCAACAGTCTCCCGAAATTCCAAGCGGAAATTTGTATGGAACCTAGGCCAAGAAATGAAAAAATCCTCATGTCAAAAAACTGCGACCTGCACGTTTATCTAAACATCGAAAATTGGTCTCAGACTAATATTTTTAAGCGTGTTCAGCATTTGCAAAAAAGTATAATACCCCTAATTATATTTGGTATTTAGGGAGAAATTTAAAAAAAACCGGTAAAAATGATTTAAAAACAGGTTAATCGGGTTTTAAATTAAAATTAGTAACAGCAAATTAGTTAAAGAAGAAAGTTTGTTTAAATAAAATAAAAAAACACTTAATGATTTTTGCCATTTTGTGCATGCAAGCAGACATAACAGTGTACATAGAAGGCAACGTGAGCAACTTTCATTATTTTTCGGTGTGTGACACTTGTGCCAAAAAAAAATCACCCTATTTGAAGATGTTCTTAGGTTTGCAAATGGAGGATAATGTAAAATCTGTTTTGACATTTGTAAACTAGACAGAAGTAGAATAAAAGTAATCAAGCTATGGAGGGATACGCTCCCCAAAAATGCGAAATAATCGTGTCTATTTTTTTACGTAACCCTTCGTCTATGGTGTTGGCGCAGAGCGAATTCCATCGGCAATTCCCCGGCCGTCCAGCACCGACTGAACAAATACTGCGCCGTTTGGCCCAAGACCTTAAAGAAAATGAGACCAAACGAGATACTGCCAAGAGTGGCCTGCCCCAAGTGCCCGCTGTGCCGAGAATATCACCGCAGTTGGCGACGATGTCGAGCTGTCGCCGGAGATATCGACCAGACGCCGTGCCTTGCAGCAAGCCACCAGTCGGTCGTCTCTAAGGAGAATTTTGTTCACTACCTTTAAGCATTTTCTCCTGCAAAGGCCAGTTTTTGCACCAGCTGCTGCCTGTTGACCCCTAAGCGCGTGTTGCCTACGCCCAAGCCATTCTCAATCTTGACACCGAAATGGACGATTTTTTGACTAAAATCACAATGAGCGATTAGGCTCATTTCCACCTCAGCGGGTGCATGAACAAGCAAAGCTATCGCTTCTGATGCACAAATAGGCACCACACCCACTCAAAGTGACTACGTGGGGCGTTTTTTACACTGGAAGAGTCATCGGGCCTTTTTTTTTTTTAAAACGTCCTTAGTCAAACGACAACAGTGGACGGTGCGCGCGCGCTATAGGGCCATGTTAGCCGAGTTTTTTCTGCTGCAATAAAACAAATTAGGACTGGAAAACATGTGTTTCCGACAGGATGGCGCAACGGCACACATTGCGCGAGCCAACACCGATATCCCAAAAGCGGCGTTCCCAGGTCGCCCCATCTCTCGTTTTGACGATTTACGTTTGCCCGCAAAATCGTTCAATTTGAGTTTTTGAAGTCCCGTAAATACACGAACAAGCCGAAACCTCTGGAAGCCCTTAAGGACAACTTCCGATACGAGTGCAAAAATCTGTCACCCGAAGTTCTCACAGAAGTGATGAAAAATGCCATAAAGCGAGGACGGTGCCAATTTGGCTGATATCATCTTTTCGACTTGACCAGTAAAATTCTCAAGGTTCATAAAACAAAAATCAAAAAACAAAATCGAAGTTTTTCATATTTAAAAAAATGAGAGCCACACAACAACGGATGACTTCTTTTGGACCACCTAATGAACTCCATAATATTTATTTGACTGCAGGTAAGCCAAAGCAAAGGGTTAATACCAGACAATAGCTGCTAAGACTTCTATGAATTAGTCAGACAAAGTAGACAATCAAATTTTCATGACTGGCCAACAAATACCATTTGGATCGGGGTCAAGACTTTGGGATGGTCAATGCATAAATATAAAATTTTTTTGCATGCCATTTCTTAAAGAATTTTAATGTGTGGTTTGGGTGACTATCATTTTAAAATAACTTTTTTGTTTAGGATTGGGTAATTGAGCTGCACCTACTCAATGTCCTTCCTGCCAGCGTTACATTTGTGGTTTTCCGCAGTCTTGATCCAATAAAACATTGTTTGTAGGTTTGAATGCTCTGTTAGGGCACTCATCCCCTTTTTTATTTTAAGTTTCATCAGTTTCGAGATTTACCTCCTAATTGTGGCCACCTTAAAAGTTGCTCGCCATACTATTTTAGCTAAACATTTGTTAAAATAAAATATAATAAATATAAATACTGACTATTGTTTGTTAACTTTAACGCAAACGTAAATATGTTAAATTACAAAAAAAAAAATATAACCAAAGGTATAGTAAACTTTTAAAATTTTTTTGATTTTTTTTTTAACGTTAACAAAATTCAATTATTAAATTATTTACATATGACATGATTCAAATCGAAGATTAAGCTTCCGGTTTGGTACTCAAGAAATAAAAAATGTATATTAGAAACAGTAATTTAAACTATACGTTAGTATTTTTTTATATGAAACAATTTTTTTATTTATAACAAACATTTTTTGAAAGCCTTAATAACTTAAAAAAATTCGTAAGAAATTACAAAAAATTTTCGATATCAGTTACCATGTGGTGTGTTTTCATATGCTTATATTTGTTTGTTTTCATGTATTTATTTATTTAAATATTTCAATATTTTTGAAAGCATATTTGTATCAATAATTTAACACTTTTATCTGAAATTGATATACGAGTTTACACTGAAAAAATTATTGCTGTAAAATCAACTGGAAATCTACTTAAAATAACTGGATATTCATTTAAAAACCGTCCAACAAGATATTCACTAAAATTAACAAAATATATCATTTAAATTCAGACATCAAAAAATTAACTGACATTTTCGTCTAAAATTAACTAGATTTTCTGTCATTTGCAGCAAAACACAAAGTATCAGAAAAAAAATAACAAAATTAAATATTAATAAAAAATAACTGACAAAATTAACTTCAACTGTAAATCAGTATTTTTGTTTTTTTGAGGCTTTGAATAACCCTTCAAATCAGTTAAAAACAAATATTATATTGAAATTTAACTGTTTTTTCATTTAAAAACAACTTTACGGAATACTTCCTAAATAACTTACAGTCAGTTACTGTAATAATTTTTTGAGTGTATAAATAACAAAACTGTGTATAAATTATCACAGCATACATCCATATACATATACAAGAATACATTCTCAAATATGCCAATATAAACATGAATCTATTGTTTTTTTTATTTTTGTTGTGTAAAATAAAACTACCTGGTCATACCAAATTTTCCTGTGGCATTCATACACATACTTGCATTTTTTTTAAAAATCGTACCCAACAAACAATTTTTAAAGCAAAATATAACTGTATTAGAGAATGAGCTTGTCGTAAGATATTTTCTATAAATTTTAATAAAAGTTCTTAATATTTACTTACTTACATATTTACAAAATCACACTTTTCTAAGTAATAGCTTTACAAGTACAATTGTAAACGACTATATTACCACTATATTGTTGTAAGAGTTTCTTAAACAAAAATAATGTCAGTTTAGCTTTCAAAATCCTTCAGTGTGAATTATGAATAACAAATAATTTAGAACTGTTTCTAATATCGCAAGCTTACAAAAGTAATACAGGGTGTCTAATGGAATATTTACATTTTATAACACGGTTATATAAAAAAGTTATAAACGATGCGGAGGGAGGGAGGGTAACGCCGTTGGAACTGTCGATTGTGTGTGTTTGTCAGTCACGATGTCGCAGTAATCGAGTAACCATCGCGCGTTTGCTTTAGAGACATTTTTAAGAGTAACGATTCTTGCGTAATTTCCTATAGATAATTTGTTCAAAGTTCGGTATTTGGCAACCGAGTGTAAATTTTATTTGTTCGTAGGTGCAGAGATTGCACGGAAATGTTTCGGCTATGAATATCCCACGGCCAGGGCCCAGTTGATCTTCAAGGACTCCCAAAAACATTGAACTGGTTAAAAGCAGTTAACGTGAAAATCCGTGACTTTAAATACGGAAAACAGCGGCCTCACTGGGACTTCAAAGAGTGATTAATAATTTAATTTTAAAAACAGCATCTGAAGTTCCATCCATTCAAAATTCAAATCGCTCAAGAACTGAAAGAAAGTGATTTTAATTTACGCAAAAATTTTTGAGGAATCATTTTCATGCGGTTTTGTACTGAAAATCTAATTTTTGAAGCCACGAGACTCGTTTTTACTTAAGCGGCCATGTGAATAAGAAAAGCTTCCTTAACTGGTCTCCAAAAACCCGCAACTCTTGATTGAAACATCAAAAACCATAACTTTTTGGTCTTCCTTATCCCCGCATGAGATAATTAAGCCATTTTTTTAAAAAATCCTGGCGGCAAGACGACGAATGTAAACGGTTTTTTTGCTAACATGCGAGCTCATCCATTGTACTCTTCATACACGTCGTTCTAGCAGAATGGAGCGAGGGCATACATAGCCAGAGCTTCGCGAAATACGCTTCGGAAAAATTTCCCCCTAAAATTGATTAGTTGTTTTGGGGACATCCAATGGCCACCAAGGTCGCCCGATCTAATTCCACTGGATTCTTTTGGAGGGCTTATAATGGCAATCTTTTATCTTTTGTGGCTTTAAAGGAAAGTATTCGTTGAGAAATCAGCTCAAATGAACCCAGCTTACTGCAGCGTGTGGAGGAGAATACAAGGCTCTGTTTAGAACCGTGTGCCCAACTTGACGTTAAGATGACAACTCTTTTAAAAAATAAAATCTATATATCCATTAATTTGTTAAATGTTCTGTATAAAACTTTGTGTCAAATATTTTGTTTGTTTTTAGTTTGAAAATATAAATCTGCTGCAAGACACCAGGTACAAATTAAATCTGTTTAAAATTATAAATAGATTTGTAAGCTTTTTATAAGCAATGAGTATCAATATTATCAAAAGAAACTGGTTTGCTTAATTTAATAAATATTAATAAGGCTTTCACAACAAATCTGTAAGCTTAAGACATGTGGTAACACATTTGTTATATGTTTTTCCTTTATAGTTTTGGTTTGTTGGGTACTACACAATATCTCTCTGCTTATATCTATATGCATGTGTGTAGGTGTTTTATATATTATTTATATTGTTTTTGTGTATGTTTAAATATAATTTATTGTTTAATAGTTTACATGCCTCTACGGAGATTGTTTAACATTTTTTCATTGTTTACACTACATAAATGGTTTTATTGTTATTTGCGATATTGTTATTTACGATATTGTGATCAGCGCATTTGGCATTTTCAATTTGTCATCCCACGGAGAACCTGTTAAAAACCCGAATTGCTGTGATAAGCTTACATCACTTCCACGTGACTCAAAAAGGCCCCTACATTGATTGTTGGTGGCGGTATTACTCATGAAATATGGAGAGCTTCCCTGTTAATCAGGCCAAAAAATTTGAGAACTACTTTTTGTAATAATTTATCATAACAATATAAGCCAGATCTCAGTACGCTTTGAACCTATTCCAAACAGCAATTTGTTTTAGACAATTTTGTTTTTTGACATACAAATGCATCCAGGAATGGACTGAAGAGCTTAAGTTGTTTTTAACTTTCTGTTGTATCAGCCAAAAAAAGGAATTTTGTTGCGGACTCGGCTATTTTACAGATGCACTGCTTAAAACATGAACATTAATTTATTCCACAGAAAAGAGTTTATAAATGGTTACACGGATATGATAAGGTATCTTAAATTTCTCTATAAACCATGTAAAATCATTAATAATATTGAAGCTTATTAAAGGCAAAACTTCACTGTACAAAACTAAGTAACAGAACCGTGAAGCAGAAAAATTTTTTTTTTTTTTTTTTTCATATATTTATTATTAAATCTTCGCCTGTGGCGAACTAACAATAAGTGTTCAAATCTTAAAACTAGGTAGTTATATAAGTCCAGCCAGTGCCAGACTAAAATTTAAGTTCTCATATTAATTATCAAGCTTCATATAAGCGCAATAGTATCCCTCCTTTTCAGGCGGGTGTGCCCACTATGTTGCAGGATGTTTCGGGCGAGCGGATTTGGGTGAGCTTCCAGCTTATTTAAATACTTGTCCACATAGTTCAGGATTTCGCATTTAACAAGTGAAACTTGTAGATCCTTGTGGATGTTGCTGTTTTTAACATACCAAGGAGCACCAGTTATCATTCTTAGGATTTTGTTTTGCCTGCGTTGAATTTTTTCTATGTTGGATGCGGAAGCAGTGCCCCATAATTGTATACCGTAGCACCAAATTGGTTTCAAAATCGATTTGTAGAGCAGAAGTTTACAATCAAGACGAAGCACAGAGTTTCTGCCGATTAGCCAATGAATTTGTGTAGCTTTAAGTTTCATTTGCGTCAACTTCGCATCTATATGAGGCTTCCATGTGAGGCGGCGGTCTAGGTGAATACCAAGATATTTTGTCTCCCGAGACAAGCAGAAAAATGATGTAAAATGTATTTGAGTTCAGTACTTACTACGTAGTAGCAGCTACAACACGACAACAATAATTTTAGCAACAAAAAATGATTTATGATGTTGCATATGTTTTAAAGTAATATGTTGTCCAAAAATCACAAAAAATATATAAAAACGAATACAAAACATCGTATTGCTTAAAAATTTATTACAACAAACTGTTTATAAGGGCCAAGTAGAACATTGTTTAAAGCTTAAACAACAAAAAAGGTAACACAAACAATAAAACAATTGCAATAACAAAAACTTTAGCTTTATAAAAATAAATGATACGGCTACATACAAAAGACCAGTATAAGTGATGAGATGAACAAAACTGTGAAAGCAGTGGGATAAGTTATTAGTTTTGAAAGCTTATCAAAAGACTGAAACAATAATTAGATGAAAACAATAGAAAGAATTTAAAATATATTTTAGCAAAATTTCGCTCAATGCAAATTAAAGGAGGAGCAGGAAATAATTAGTAACGTCTTAGTACAAGGTGGGCCAAAAGAAATCACCCTATTGGAAGATGATCTTATTTTTGCAAATTTCCAATTGTATTTCAGAACTTTCTATTTTTCTAATTAGAAATTTCTAAAATTGAATTAAAAATTTCTGAAATTAAAATAGAAATTTCTGAAATTGAATTTGAAAATTCTTAAAATTGAATTAGAAATTTCTAAAACACAATTAGAAGATTCTGAAACACAATGGAAATGGTGTAGAATACTAGTGAATAAGTCATGGAGCGAAACAATCCAATTTGTCTGTTGTGTTGACGCAGCGTGAATTTCGTCGCCAATTCGTCGGCCGTCCGACACCGACTGCGCAATCACTGCGCCGTTTGGCCACCATCCTTAAAGAATATGGGACCATACATGGCGCTGCAAAGAGTGGCCGGCCCCGGAGCCCCCTCTCTCCTTAGAATATTGTCCCTGTTAGCAAGGATGTCAAGCAGTCGCCAGAAACACCGACCAGATGCCATGCCTCGAAAATAGCCAAAAGCCGGTCGTTCCAAAGGCAAATTTTGGCGTGTAACCTGCGCCCAAGTCATCCTCAAACTAGAAGCCGAAACGAACGGCTTTTCGACCAAAATCGTAATGAGCAATGAGGCTCATTTCCACCCCAACGGGTAAGTGAACAAGCAAAACCATGGTGCAATTACCTTACAAGGTAGCATCGATTCTCAAGTTTATCCAATCGTTTAATCTGTCAAACAGTACGTTTTTGACATAAACGAGGTTGATTTAACAACAACTTCATAAACTTGTTTTCTAGTTTATTGTAGTTGTTGGCGTAGCAAAACTATCGCTTTTGGGGCACCGAAAATCAAAAAGTGATGCATGAGAAGCAATTTCTTCTACTCAGAGTGACTGCATGGTGCGCTGTTTATGCTGGAGGAATCATCGGGGCATTTTTGTTCGAGGACGATACTTGTCCAACGACAACAGTGGACTGTGATAGAGCCATGTAAGCCACAATTGAATTAATTACGATTGAATGACTTGTGGTTCTAAACGGACTTTTTAAATTAAAATTTTTTCTTACACTTCTGGATAACATGTAGGTTAAATAGGTGATGTTTTCAGATAAAATACACTACTGCCGTTCAAAGAGTTCGGATGATAAAATCCGTAGCTGGTTTCGGAAATGCATTCTTCTCATATAATATTATTCATTATTAAAAAAAAAATGGAAAATATTTATTTCTTCTAAGTAAAAATCAATTAAAAATATGAACTTAAACCAAAATAATAAAAGCAAAAAAAATTGTTTACAACCCTTGAGCTAATTTCCTTTAAATGTTTAATTTAAATAACAAACACAAAATAACTGTTCTACTTAATTTTATTTCTGTTTTCCATTGAAAAAATCTCCTCAACTAGTAGCCATACCGTGTGACAAGTAAACCTCTAGCACACAAAACCCCTACTTTTGAGCATAAAATAATTACAAAAACTTTTTAATATTTTTTGTTATTTTTCAAAATGACTTTTCATCATAGTAATTGTATAAATACTTATAGCGTCGATAAATCTTCTGTTCTGCTTAGCAACGAAAAAAATATTGATGCAAGTAACGTCAACAATATTAAAATAACGCGCTGATATTCACATTAAAATGTTAAAAATGTGTTCTAATGATGATAAGTTGAAAACAATTTTTTACAATTTAGATGTTAAAAACTTTGATTTTATGTCATTTACAATGTTTTTTTACATTTTTGTTCCACATTCGTTTTATATTATAAATTTTCAAATAGAGTTTTTTTGCAATTTTAAAAGTTTTCTTCTTCTTCATGTTTAAGCTTAAAAAATGTTATGCGATAAAAAGTAAAATTAATTTTTAATTACACGCATCAATGAATTTAATCATCGTAGACCAAATAAAGCAACGTAATTGCATCAATTTTTGTAGACAGAACATGACTTATACCATCAATACTAAAACAGACTCTTATACTTGTAATAAATGTTTAAAAGGGTGACCATATTGGGAAAATTATTGTGTAAAAGAAGCTAAGCATAATAAGAAACATTTTTTGCTAAATATTTTTTTGCAATTTAATTGGTTTACGTTTTGGTTATAAGAAAAAAAAAAACAAATTTTATTCCTCAGCCGTTTGTGTTTGTCATCCTCAACTTCATTCTATTTATTATTTTCGTTTTTCGCTACTAAAAAAATTTTGAAAGACCAAATCTTTAACGACTTTACAAAATGTTTTTACTGGTAAAGTTTTAAGTTTTTTTCATGATGATGGCTATTTGAGTTTTTAAACTTTTTATTTTCTGTTCTTGTTGCCCCCTTTATCATTACTTTTAACCGGTGTTAGGTTAACCTCAATGTTTGCAATTTTGCAATGAACAACTTCTTTATATTTATATGTACGAAAAGAAATAGCGTTAATTACGGACACATTTATCATCATGCACCCCAAGTTTTGGCATAATTAGAAACATGTGTATAAAATTTTGATCACGTTAAGGAGCATTCGAGGCATTTATTTCGAGAGGAAACGGTATTTGATACCAGTATTTTGTGAAACAAATTGTTTTGGTATCGATATTAGTACCGGTAAACAAATTCAGACGGTTTAAAATGAGTATTTAAAATGAGTATTTGCTACTATCTGCCTCTAATTTTTGTATGTTTGGTGTAGGGAAAAATACGATCACGCTAGACCAACTATAGTTTTTCTACTGTTTCTTTTTTACAAAATGTTGATACATTTGCTACAAATTTTATTATCATTATCAAATCCAATCTCGGACGGTAAAAAAGACATATAAAAGAGTAATGCATTTTATATTGGTTGCACTTATTTTCTGTTTCTTTTCGTTAGTTGCGGTGAACATGTTATAAAATTTTTTTTCCTTTTACCTTATGGTTTCTAGCTTGCCATCTGCCTGAAATGACATTGTAAACATTTTTCTTCGTTTCGATATAAATAAAGAAACCTGTGTAAAACCAATAGCTTTTAGTTTAAAGGTGAAGTTTGACTCTGCGGTTCGTTCAGTATGAGTTACTTTATATCTGCAACATGAATATTTAAAAATACTACAATTTAAAAGGAGAAGAAAACTACTAGATCGTTTGCTTTACATTAGGGCGGTACGTAAAGTTCACAAATGAGGGAAAATACTTACAATGCAGGACTGTCAACAATGCGAACCTTTAGCAAGACGGCATGCGTGGCCAAACGTTTCAAAATGTCTATTAGGTATAAAGAACTTAACTTTTTTCTATTAATAATGATTTAAAGACACTTTATTTGAATTTGAAAAATTGTAACAACTCGCCAACACTAGCCGAGTAGATTGCATTTTCGAAAACCAGCTACAAATATTTTTAGCATCAATACTCTTTTATTGGTACGTAATGTTTTAGTTATAAATATCATCTTTTTAACCAACATTGTGACAATTTTATCAAAACGTAAAAAAAAGAGCCAATCTGTTAACTCCTGCCAAATTTTTTTTTCTTTTTTTCTTCATATATTTTATAATTGAATGTTTGCTTAGGCGAACTAACAATAAGTATTTAAATCTTAAGACTAAGTAAATAATACTAGTCCAGTCAGTACCAGACTAAATTTTAAGTTCTCACAATAAAATTGACTAATTTCAAAGGTTTCATCTAAGAGCAATAGTATCCCTTCTTTCTAGGCGGTTGTACCCACTATGTTGCAGGATGCTTCGAGCGAGCGGATTTGGATGTGTTTCCAGCTTATTTAAGTATTTGTCCACCTGTCCTGCCAAATAAATAAAAATTATATATGCACCAATTTGCCAATGGCCAGTCTATATGTTTAGAGAAGGTATAAAAAAAATTTAAAATTGTTTATTAAAAAATAATTTGATATTTAATTAATTTATTCAATTTAAAAAAATTAAGTATTTAATCGATTTATGAAAAACCCAAAAAAAGTTATATTAACCACTACTAAAAACAAATTAGTCAAATTATAGTATGCATTACAAAGACCCGACCCTTACCAGAAACCTTATGATTGCACGACGTTCGCTCTATCTACTCCTTTCTACTTACCTTTCCATTATAAAACTATACTTAAGCTAACTGAACTCACCTTAACAAGCATAAGTAAAGTAAAACAAAGAACAAAAAAAATATAAAACCAAGCAGAGTAGAAAGTGTTTAAATAAAATAAATAATATACTGATCCGATCTAGAATGGATACTGGCGCCTTCTGATTGCAAGGCTGAGACTCTACGACTAGATTATAGAGGCATTGAATTTTTAAAGCTAGAATTTATATTTATGTTAGCGTTCACGTTTTTTTTTATTTATTAATTTGCATGTTATAGCAAGCTATCAAAAAAATCTTCAGAAATGCTGCTATTGACATCCAGCAAAATCGCATGATAAGTGACCAAGATATGAGCAAGCCACCACAACTACCTTTGTTTATTTCTTTAAAATTTGTATTTACGAACCTCTTAAACTCCCCTTGATTTGCCCCCACACAGAGGCAATGTTAGAACACCTTCCACTAATTTTTTCTCACAAACATTTTTATGGATTATGCTAACACCCTATCTCCACCCCCTAAAAGCGTTGCCATACAAAATAAATTTTTTTTTATCTTTTTCGAAATCGCTCACACAGCTTCCAAGGTGCTCTTACAAAGGTTAAATATAGAACCAAACTATTTACCCCCACCATCCAGCATCATTTGAAAGGGGTTACCATACAAAATTTAAAAAAATAATCTTAAATCGCCAATAACTTCCTAGATTGTCCTTAGAGAAATAAAAGGTACGACAGAGCTCCATTAGTTTCCCCTCGCAAGCACATTTTAAAAACTTACTTATTCCTATCTCCCTGTTCCAAAGGGGCTCTTATAGGAAGTTTTTTGATATTGCAATAAGTCCGCCCTACAGCTTCTGGGGTGCCTGTGGTAGGAATGACCCCAACTCAGTTTTCCTTGCAAATATTTTTCTGAAATATATTTACCCATATCTTCACTCTATTAAAGGGTTGCCATACAAAATTTTAAAAGTTTGAGTAAAAACCCCTACAGCTTTCCCGTAGTCACCGACCCCTACTTAAAAATTATAAATATTTTATTAATAAAAAAATTAAAAAAAAAAACCTGAAGGTTGTGGATTTGATTTCCACAAGAGAGTCTGTTTCATTATGTTTTTATTTCTTTGTAATCCTTCTCTAAACTTCTTCAATTCCCGCTTCTATTCTTGCTTTTAACAACAAAAAGGGACAGAATTAATCTGACCAAAGTGAATTGTATCCTTTCTTTTAACAGCTGCCTGTTCTGCCTCACCTTACCTAACACAGCCGAATGTACAAAAAACATTAGGCTACAAAATTACTATGCAAAATGTTTTTTTTTTTTTTTTAACTTATATAAAAGAATAATCGTTGGCATTTTTTAAATACAATTGTATCTAAAAGTTAACTTTATCTTATAGTTAAATCTATTTGGGAAATCATAGTAAGGAAGGCTTACCTTCGTGTTTAAATTACGAAAATTAATTTACATAATATATACTTTGTCTTTTTTTTATTTTTATACATAATTCCTAAGTTTCGAAATAGCTTAATTATAAATATTCAGTTGTTCAGTCAAATAGTAACTACTTTATATTTGTATAAATTTAAATTACCTTTTAACAGCATTACTAATGCTTTGTGATATTTATAAATTTAAAACGTATCTTAACATCGCCCTAATATTTCTTTCCATCAATGGCATTTAATATGCACATATTAGTTACTCTAAGTTACTTATAAGTGTAATAATCATGCTTGATTACTTTGTGGTTAAGTTGTAGTTTTTAACAAAATGTTAAAAATAAAATTCATCTTAAATTCTTGCTCTTTCCTTTGGAATACATTTGATAATTTGGATTATCCATAATCAGATTATAAAAGTAATGCTTTGTAAAAGTTTTCGATATCAATATTTTCTTCTTCTTTTTCAAATAAGAGCATAGATACATTTATAAATTATTTGAAGCAATTGCGAAATATCTCTAAGCATTTGGTAATAAATAAATTTTAAAAAGTTAAATATTTTCTAAACTCATGTTGCGAAAAGTTTTTCTGCAAACTTCATTTGTTCATAATATTTGTGATAGATTTTTTAACTTAGTTTTTCAGTTTTAGCTTTTATGTGAGTTTTGGTTTTGCTTTAAAGTTTCAAACAAAGTTATTACCGCATATAAATTATAAAGGGGATAGACAAATTCTAGAGCACAACAAAGTCAAATCCATAAAGAATCACATTGGTTGCTTTATATGATCTTGTGTAATAAACAAAAGTTTGCCATAATCTTATCCTGTTTGAAACGTGTGCGTATCTGCAGTAATTCTGCATAGCGTTGGAATAACTGAAATAGGTGGAGTTTAAGTCAAAATTATGTGTATTACTCAAAAATTTAAAAAAAAGTCGATTTTCGAATTTTCGATTTTTCAAAGAAAAAAGATGCCACAAAATCCTATTAAAAAGCCAAGTCATGTGAAGCTTACTTGAAAAAAAATTTTTTTTTGCCAAAATTTTTAAATATTTTCTAAATTACCTTTTTGCAAAAATATTATTTTTTTTTCTTTATAAATTATATAAAACTGCCGAAAGCCTTTAGGGCCTTGTTGGCTAGAACACAAAACAAGAACTCTAGGATAAAAAGAACATCGTATACGTTGTAGAAAATACTTCCATATAAATATAGGTTTTAAATTTGGCACGCACTTGTTATTATGATATTGTTTTTGACTACAAATTATTCCTGTTCTACGTAAGCATAGTTTTGAGCATTAACTAAAACAAAGCAGTAAATACGAAAGGGTAAAATTTACATGATCTTTTAGCACAAACTTAAGGTAAAAAAATACTTTTTATTTACATTATTTTCAAATTCTTATAATAAAAATCCCCCAAAAAAATATGTACAAATAACTATCAGAAATAGGAAAAATTTTTTTCTGCCTACGTTAAAACTTTGGTCAACAGATCTTTGCTTCACACTTTGAGACCTTTAAAAGATGCAAAATAAATAACAAGGTATGAACAAATTACTTTCTTAGCACCTTATTGTTTTTCGAACTAAATTCGTTTTAAGAGTCCTTTTATTATTTAAGACTCATAGTTTTAAAATAAGCCAAATGTACCAAATATGCAAAAAAACTTTTTGATTGCCTTATTGTAATGAACAGCCAAATTATGTAATGGACAGTCAATTTATGTAATGAACAGTCAATTACAACAGTTTAAGTTCGGTTCAAATTGGTAATGTTTCTTGCAAAACTAACCAACTTGACCATAGTTTATCGGTGATGAAAGGTTCGAGAAGATAAGACAATCGGGAGCCATTGAATCCGCTAGCTAGCAGCCGGGTGGGGTGGTTCTTTTCTTAATCATCTCTGGGTCCGATAATAGCTGTCACGGCATAAATATTATTATAGACTCCCTAAATTAACTAAATGGAAATGGACTATGGTGTTGATAAACGATCAAAAGATGTTATATTATTCCCCATATCGTATCAACAGGCAAACAGAAAAAAGGGTTCAATAACCTTTTTGGTAACATATTATAATAGGAATTCCTAAGATGTTGTTAGGAATAACGCCTCTAAACCCACCCTACCTATGATCCTAGGGCGTGCAAAATTAAACTAGGATCCCTTAACGTAGCTTACTTTGAACCAATCACATACAGTAAGAAATATTAAGACTATTACAGATCCATGATGTAATTCAAATCTTTATTCAAAATTTACAAAAAAAAATATATTACCTTTAAATTGCGAAATTTTAAAATTATTTTCACTTATTAATCTTAATTTAATTAACATGGCTAACAATCACTAACGTTACATACTATATGTAGGAATTGTTATTTCAGCTATAGGGTACCATAAGTTTCAACTTTTATTCAATAAGAAATTTAAGCAACAAAATAACCAAAACAAATTAAAGATTACTCTTAGAAGATTATGAATGAAAAATATTGTTTACTAAAAATTTGATGATAGTATTATTTTTTGTAAATGCAGAGAACTTTATTTTTATGATAATGCAGTTATGTACTCTTACTTAAAAACAATTCATGAAGAGAAATGTGTTACGTATGTATATTCATATTTACATATATCACAACTGTGGATAATATCATCAATGAGTGCAATAAAAGAAATATAGAAATAGATCAATGAATATTTATGTATGTACCATTATTCAGATACAAGAAAAAAAATAAATGAATGAATAAAAAAACACAGGTGTATAATTGATGATTTCTTATGTTACAGATATCCCTCTAATATCGAGGCAAGAGTAAAATTTAATATTCTTGCTCTTATATTTTTTTATATAATATCTATTTTTTTAGATACTATTACGATCTTAAATAATTATTACTTGGAAAACATTATACAAATATTGAATTAAAATTTATGACTCACCGAATATTTTCCATCGAAACTGCAACCGAAGAATGAGGAGGCCTCGTCAATCTGCTTTTTGGCTGCTTATTATTAATTTGATGGGGAGGTATATATATGTATGTATATGTGCTTTCCAAAAAAAAAGTAGTATATCTTAAAAATCTAAATTTTAATGTTTTAGTTTTAAAGTTTAAACACAAAAAAATTACTTTACACTGAGTTACATCATTGTGCAAAATTTTATCTATGACTAACCTTATATATTAACACATTTGACAAATAGCCAAATTAAAAATGATTTTACTGGGTAAAACTAGATTAATTTGTTATTACACTTTTTAATTTTGTACACTTTAAAGACAACAAATTTGAGAACTACAATAACAATTTTGTATATTTTAACAAGCTTAGTATTTCTTTGTCTTATTTAGTTTTTAATTAAGACTTTCTTTTTTGAATTTTGCACAATAATGAAAAAAAAATAACATATAATTGACAGACCAATAATTTTTGTAAGAAAATTTCCGTCTTTTCCCCTGGTAGTTGATAGTTTTTGACTTTAGCTTCAATTGGATTACCTCTGGTGATCTGGAAATCGGTCCCTGGGATAGAAATTTCTGCACTGAATTACTGGCAACAGACCAAAGCTAGGTTTTGTGCGGCTATAAAGTAACCTTCACGTTGTTGTCCAGGTATTTTCGGCTTAGCACTGAGGTTCAATTTTTACTTTACCATGCGGTAGTTATACTTTTTCTTGTTTCGTTCGTTGTTCTCCAATGTACGCTTTAGTTTGTTTCAAAGCTAATGAGTTTGCTTGTAGTTATGATAATCAAAGTAAGGCAAAAATGATAACAGTGGTGGCCAACGGAATAAGTCTCCCACGTTTTTTGTTAAAGTTTTATGGTTTTTGTAAAAATAACTTTACCAAACGTTTTGATCGGTAGGGATTTCAATAGTTTTCTCCGAATCAAGTCGCCAGCAACACGTTGTGGTTATATTGGCCAGATAATTAAAGCCTTATTAACCGTGTTAAATTTAAAAGCACTATTCTTTGCCAAGGGCACAAAGTCCCTAAAACTTTGCAAATCTCCTAATAATCTTACTTGTATGATGGAAGTCTGGTGGACGTAACTATAATTAATAATTATTTATATTACTGCTAATAAATAATTAATTTTTTTGTTTCTCTGGAGAACTTTACTGCTGTAAGGTTTGACGGAAAAGAACTTTTACACGCCATTATTAACCTCACATAGGCTGAAACATGCGTTTTTGTTTTTCGTTAAAATTTTTAACGAAGTAGAAGAAATTTGACAAAACTAGCCTTAAGCTGTTTTGCGGTAGAGGGCGTTGCAAACATTTTGCTCGTTACATTCAAATATTTTTCAAAAGTAATTCTTTAATTCGAAAACAATGTTATTTGTAAAAATATTTATAAAAATTTTATAAAAAGAAACAAAATTCCAGATTTGCACCTTACAAACCACGTAATACTGGTTTATTAAACAACAGTATTAAGGGGAATATAAACGAGTCATGGCCGAATATCTTTGGCATGGTATGTGCCTAATATCTTTCCATCTACATCCTGCAAGATGTAATAGTTGTTTCCAACCTTTTCCTTTATAAACGATTTCAAATAAAGGGGTGCCATTTTGGCGTTAAATTTCTTTTCGAAATTGCTTTGTGCAAAATTGCGTCTAAAAACTTCCTGACCAACTTGATACGAAAAAGGTCGTGAGCGAAGATTATATTGACACTTATTTGTCTCGTAGGCCTTAGCTATATGTTGTCTAATATTCTTACGAATTAGGTAGAGTTCATCTTCCCTCCTTAGACGACTACAGGGCTCATCTAATATTCCAAGATCCTTCAAAAGAGTATAGGAACTGCCGTGCGTTATCATTTCAAAACCGAAAACGGCAAAATAGGGCGAACATTTGATGGATTGGTGGAGAGAGTTTCTAAGAGCGCAACTAATGGCACTTATATTCTGATCCCATAAGGTTTGGTCTTGCTTAAGATAAGATCGAATACCTGCCAAAATAGAGCGGTTAACCCGTTCCGAAGCATTGGACTGCGGCGAGTATATAGCGGTGTAAGTATGCGTAATGCCCAGAGAGGTAAGAAAGGCATTAAAATCGTTAGCTCTAAACTGAGAACCGTTATCACTCAGCAATACCTCCGGCACACCGAAAACATGAAATACTTGTTTTAACAAATACTCCTGTATAACACCAGCAGTGAATTTCTTCAATGGAAAGAGCCAATGAAATTTGGTTAGATGGTCCAAAACAATTAACAAGCCTATATGACCACTTTTGCTACGAGGGTATGGACCTAGAATATCCACAAACATAATTTGAAATGGTCTCGTAGACTTCCTAGCCCTTCCCATCTCTGGCCTAGTAATACAATTCGGTACCTTTGTCGTCTTACAAATTTCACAAGCGCGGACGTAATCACGCACATCACGTACTAACCCTGGCCAAAAGAAATGCCGTCTGATAAGCTCGATGGTCTTAACCATTCCTCCGTGAGCAGCTATAGGAATATCATGGGCCCTGGTTATAACTGACTTTCGCAACTGATAAGGTACCCAAAGCTTCCAGCAATCCTGTTCCTGTTCACCATTCCCCTGATAATGCTCAGTACGAATATACACAAAATTATCGATAACTTTAATGTCGGGGTATTTGGATGAGTTTTGGTTAATTCTAGCCCTTAGCTCAACATAATCCTTGTCACTAAAATGGGGAGAATTAAGATCAATTTCGGGGCTAGACAGGTCAATGCTATTAATTTCACTATCTGGTAGCCTAGAAAGAGCGTCGGGAACAATGTTTTGAGTTCCCCGTCGATGGGATATTGAGAATTTGTACCCTTGTAACTTAAATACCCAACGAGCAAGACGACCAGATAAATCGGGCTGTTTCATCAACCATACTAACGACGAGTGATCGGTGATGACTTCAAACTCTTGCAACTCTAAGTAACATCGAAACCTTTTTATCGCCTCTACTGCAGCTAAGCACTCACGCTCTGTTACGCTATAGTTGCGTTGTGCGCTGTTTAATTTTCGAGACATAAAAGCTATTGGTCGTTCGTTACCGTCGTCATCCATTTGTACCAAAACAGCTCCTATGCCTACGTCGCTTGCATCGCAGTGTACGTAAAATTTCTTTTCAAAGTTAGGAGTTATTAACACAGGTGTGGATGTCAGTAGCTGTTTTATTTCTTCAAAGGCTCTTTGAGCCTCCGGTGTCCAAATAAACTTCTTTTTAGTAGACAAAACCTCAGTGATGGGATAAACGAGTGTCGAAAAATTTTCAATGAATCGGCGGTACCATCCCGCTAAGCCAAGAAAACCGCGGACTTGTCTGATATTCTTAGGCACAGGCCAATTTTGTATTGAAGCCACCTTATCTGGGTCAGTTTTTATACCACCGTTGCCAATAATGTACCCAAGATAATTAACTTCCGTTACGCAAAATTTAGACTTAGTGACATTAAGGGTCAAATTAGCCTTTTTAAACGCATCGGCGATACGAATTAAAATGGACAGGTGTGTAGAAAAATCCTGAGAAACAATAATAAGGTCGTCCAAATAGCCAAACACGCAATGACGTAAATCAGCAGGAATCAGCTGATCCATTAAGCGACACATAGTCGAGGGCGCGTTGCACAGGCCAAATGGCATTACCACAAATTGGTAGAGGGGACGCCCCGGTACCGTGAAGGCAGTTAAGGGTTTCGACTCCTCTGACAAAGCGATCTGCCAATACGCATCCTTAAGATCAAGCTTTGATATAATGTTAGCTGTTGGCAGCCTGGAAAAAATACCCTCAATACTTGGTAATGGGTAGGCGTCCTTTCTGGTAGCTTGGTTGACCTTGCGAGCATCAAGACACAAACGCACTTTATTAGGTTTCACGACCAGACGCATAGGGGAGCTCCATGGTGAGCTAGATGGTTCTATCACTCCTAATGCAAGCATTCTATCAATTTCCTGAAACATAAGTTTTTCCACTGCTGGAGATACAGGATAGAAACGCTGCTTTACTGGAGTACTTTCACCTACGTCAATGGTGTGAGTTATCAGGGCCGTTCGTCCCAACCCTTCCTTTTCAAAGTTAGGAAACATTTGAATAACAGCAGATAGTTGCTGTCGTTGGTCTGTACTTAAAGGATAAATATTGAGATTAGCTGATTGAACTTCATTATCGGACTTCATACTAAAAGCGGACAAATCAGAGAGGGTCTTCGAAAAATCTTTTTCACCCGAAGCTACAACAATACTTCCGAACACATCTGGAGCCAAATTGAAAGTTTGCCAAAAGTCTAACCCTAAGATTAGTCTTTGACTAATGGAAGGCACTATCAAAATCTTAAGCTTTTTGACCTGGTCTCTAAATGAAACATCTACATTCAAGTACCCAACAACTTTTTGAGGACTTCCATCAGCAGTCCGAACGTAGGTTTTCAGTGGCGAAAATTCACTACAATGAGAAAAATCCTCCCTGGCGAGGTCTGAGCCAATACATGACACATTGGCACCAGTGTCTAACAAACCAAATTCAGTATATACTAAAAATTTAACAGATGCATAATATCGTTTGTCTGAAGTATTATTTACTATTGCTGATAGAAAAAATTTAGACACAAACTTACGTTTCTTAAAGTACACTCTCAGACGTAGTGTTGAGCGCTTGGGTTTTCTTTGAACTGTGCGGACTGAAGAAATTCGAAAAATAGCCTCGCGTGCATTACGGTAGTTTTCTAATCTTTTGTGAAATGGCTGTATAGGATATAGCTTTGGAATATATTTTTGGTTACTAAAATTAGTACTAGGTTTTAAAATTTTCATATTTTCCGATAAAGGCAGGTTAAAATTGGGTATTACAATCGATCCGTCAGAGTTTGAAGGGGCTCCAGCTAAATTCGATTGCGAGGATTGTTGTGGGCCTGGGAGTTTTTTGAATGAATTCGTTTTGCAGCACACTTAGCACATTGTGGCTTATAGGTGTTTTTCTCACCACACCCGTAACAAAATATATTTCTTTTTTCCAAACAATCCTCCCAAAGATGACCGAACTGATCGCAGTTCCAACATTTAGAAGGCTGTTGTATTGCATCAATAGAGGGTTCTGATTCTTTATAAGAATCTATAGCAGGTTCGTCTCCTGTGTATTCTATTTCGGAAATATGACGACGAGCGCCAGAATAAGGGCCAGTTTTCAGTAGCATATTCTTCCGAAAGTTTTCATCACTCAGCAAATTTTCCCTCATCTGAACGAGCTTCCTCAGATGAGCCACCGAGTATATAGGGACATATAAAAGCTCATGCCTTATTTCAGGCCTAAGATTCCGAATAAGAATCTCTACTAAGTCACGTTCTGGAATTGACCTATCAAGGCGATCTAAAATTGACGAAATTGATTCATAAAATGCCTCAAACGTCTCCCCAGACTTCATTTTACGATTTCTTAACTCCTCCTGAATATCGAAATTAGATCTGGAGTCTCTATATTGATACTTGAGTGCCTCGCAAAAATCATTCCAGGTAACAGATTCGACTTGCTTGTGGTATCTCCAGTACCACTCGCGAGCACGACCACTTAATAAGATATGTAAATTTTTACATATAACGGAAAAGTCGTTGTTAAAATAGTCTTGAGTTAAAACTTTAACCCTATACAAAAACTCGTCAACGCTCATGCCTTGTGCAGAGCCATCAAACTTAAGATGCCAGTTTTGAATAATACTGGTTATCTTATCAGACCTTAAAGTAAAGTGTTCATCAAAAGAGCTATTGCTGTTAACACGAGAGTTTGGTATGTTCTGAAAACTATCTGGTATTTGAGGTCGAGGTAATTGTGGTTGATTCGAACAATTTTCCTGGCGAATTCGACCTTGAGGTGGCACTTGGTTCTGTCGAGGATTATTTGTCGGACAATGTTGTGACGTATTTGGTAATAACTGAAGATTGTTTAACAATCGCGTTACAGTGTTCTCAATCATATAATTTATTTGTGAGTAGTCTATGGGTGGTGTAACAATATGTGGAGAATGCCTGGCAGACACATTCTGTGAAAGATTTTGATTTAAAGCTTCCTGACATGCAGTAGCAGTTGGGATGGGGGAATTCTCAATTTGAGGGTGAGGATCTAGGCTAATATCAATCAAACTATTAGGATTTTGATCCCCTATCAAATTTCGAACAGAGCTACGTGTATTATATTGTGGAGGCATCGCTCCTCGAGGTCTACCACGATATGGTTTTTTCCTATCCATTGGTTGAGTTTTGAATTGAATTTTCCTCAACTCTGATAATGTACATGATCTTTTGCAAGTGGGACATTCAGATGACGCAGACAAGTATTTCTCAATACATAGACTGTGAAACATGTGAGCACATTCCGAAATGATCATACAGTCCTGCCCTTCAGAGATTTTTCCATTGCAAATTTTGCAATATTTATCAGTCCTATCTAATGGTGAGTCCATGTTTTCACCAGGGACAATCAAACCTTGGTCCAAAACCCTTGAGGTCGACGCTTGATGATGCGGAGGTGAATGTTCCATTATCAAGTGTAAAACAGGTACACAATTATTTAAGATTACAACTGACTATATTGTACGCAAATCTTACCTAATAATACCAAAATAAATTTATGAGCGCTAGGTATTTTAGGAAAACCAAAAAAAAATACTGAAGAAAAAGCACGGGATTCAAGTATGTTACTATAAAAGATTTTAATTTGTTTATTTCTTACATACATATGTGATATGGTTAAAGTAAGTATAGGTACATAAAAGTGTTACCAAAAAAGTAATGAACTAAAAACTAAACTGGGCTATGGAGATTTAAAATTAATTCTATATGTTAAAAGATTTTTACACACCGATATACATACATCTTTTTAAGCAAACTAATTTTGAGTGGACAAAAAACTACTATAAGCAGATATTTTGTAGATCCTAATCAAAACAGGATATCGATCACTAAGTAGCAATATTCTATCTATATAGAAAAATTTACAATCTTTCATAAACCATAAATTGTCATAAATTCTTTAGGCCACTAATAAAAGGAACCTTAGCTTTATCTTCGGTCGATTTAATCGAATTGAACTCTCAATTAATCGAATTTCCAGAAGTAAATTAAAATTTATTTAAGAAGTAACTTTAGAAACCCATGTAAATTTAAAATTTATGTTTTAACAAGAAATTTACTAAATAATTTGGAAGTTTTAGAGCCATGAAAATCTAATTGTTTGATATCAACTCAGATTTTCTTTTTAGGCCCCACGTTGGGCGCCAATTTATGTAATGAACAGCCAAATTATGTAATGGACAGTCAATTTATGTAATGAACAGTCAATTACAACAGTTTAAGTTCGGTTCAAATTGGTAATGTTTCTTGCAAAACTAACCAACTTGACCATAGTTTATCGGTGATGAAAGGTTCGAGAAGATAAGACAATCGGGAGCCATTGAATCCGCTAGCTAGCAGCCGGGTGGGGTGGTTCTTTTCTTAATCATCTCTGGGTCCGATAATAGCTGTCACGGCATAAATATTATTATAGACTCCCTAAATTAACTAAATGGAAATGGACTATGGTGTTGATAAACGATCAAAAGATGTTATATTATTCCCCATATCGTATCAACAGGCAAACAGAAAAAAGGGTTCAATAACCTTTTTGGTAACATATTATAATAGGAATTCCTAAGATGTTGTTAGGAATAACGCCTCTAAACCCACCCTACCTATGATCCTAGGGCGTGCAAAATTAAACTAGGATCCCTTAACGTAGCTTACTTTGAACCAATCACATACAGTAAGAAATATTAAGACTATTACAGATCCATGATGTAATTCAAATCTTTATTCAAAATTTACAAAAAAAAATATATTACCTTTAAATTGCGAAATTTTAAAATTATTTTCACTTATTAATCTTAATTTAATTAACATGGCTAACAATCACTAACGTTACATACTATATGTAGGAATTGTTATTTCAGCTATAGGGTACCATAAGTTTCAACTTTTATTCAATAAGAAATTTAAGCAACAAAATAACCAAAACAAATTAAAGATTACTCTTAGAAGATTATGAATGAAAAATATTGTTTACTAAAAATTTGATGATAGTATTATTTTTTGTAAATGCAGAGAACTTTATTTTTATGATAATGCAGTTATGTACTCTTACTTAAAAACAATTCATGAAGAGAAATGTGTTACGTATGTATATTCATATTTACATATATCACAACTGTGGATAATATCATCAATGAGTGCAATAAAAGAAATATAGAAATAGATCAATGAATATTTATGTATGTACCATTATTCAGATACAAGAAAAAAAATAAATGAATGAATAAAAAAACACAGGTGTATAATTGATGATTTCTTATGTTACAGATATCCCTCTAATATCGAGGCAAGAGTAAAATTTAATATTCTTGCTCTTATATTTTTTTATATAATATCTATTTTTTTAGATACTATTACGATCTTAAATAATTATTACTTGGAAAACATTATACAAATATTGAATTAAAATTTATGACTCACCGAATATTTTCCATCGAAACTGCAACCGAAGAATGAGGAGGCCTCGTCAATCTGCTTTTTGGCTGCTTATTATTAATTTGATGGGGAGGTATATATATGTATGTATATGTGCTTTCCAAAAAAAAAGTAGTATATCTTAAAAATCTAAATTTTAATGTTTTAGTTTTAAAGTTTAAACACAAAAAAATTACTTTACACTGAGTTACATCATTGTGCAAAATTTTATCTATGACTAACCTTATATATTAACACATTTGACAAATAGCCAAATTAAAAATGATTTTACTGGGTAAAACTAGATTAATTTGTTATTACACTTTTTAATTTTGTACACTTTAAAGACAACAAATTTGAGAACTACAATAACAATTTTGTATATTTTAACAAGCTTAGTATTTCTTTGTCTTATTTAGTTTTTAATTAAGACTTTCTTTTTTGAATTTTGCACAATAATGAAAAAAAAATAACATATAATTGACAGACCAATAATTTTTGTAAGAAAATTTCCGTCTTTTCCCCTGGTAGTTGATAGTTTTTGACTTTAGCTTCAATTGGATTACCTCTGGTGATCTGGAAATCGGTCCCTGGGATAGAAATTTCTGCACTGAATTACTGGCAACAGACCAAAGCTAGGTTTTGTGCGGCTATAAAGTAACCTTCACGTTGTTGTCCAGGTATTTTCGGCTTAGCACTGAGGTTCAATTTTTACTTTACCATGCGGTAGTTATACTTTTTCTTGTTTCGTTCGTTGTTCTCCAATGTACGCTTTAGTTTGTTTCAAAGCTAATGAGTTTGCTTGTAGTTATGATAATCAAAGTAAGGCAAAAATGATAACAGTGGTGGCCAACGGAATAAGTCTCCCACGTTTTTTGTTAAAGTTTTATGGTTTTTGTAAAAATAACTTTACCAAACGTTTTGATCGGTAGGGATTTCAATAGTTTTCTCCGAATCAAGTCGCCAGCAACACGTTGTGGTTATATTGGCCAGATAATTAAAGCCTTATTAACCGTGTTAAATTTAAAAGCACTATTCTTTGCCAAGGGCACAAAGTCCCTAAAACTTTGCAAATCTCCTAATAATCTTACTTGTATGATGGAAGTCTGGTGGACGTAACTATAATTAATAATTATTTATATTACTGCTAATAAATAATTAATTTTTTTGTTTCTCTGGAGAACTTTACTGCTGTAAGGTTTGACGGAAAAGAACTTTTACACGCCATTATTAACCTCACATAGGCTGAAACATGCGTTTTTGTTTTTCGTTAAAATTTTTAACGAAGTAGAAGAAATTTGACAAAACTAGCCTTAAGCTGTTTTGCGGTAGAGGGCGTTGCAAACATTTTGCTCGTTACATTCAAATATTTTTCAAAAGTAATTCTTTAATTCGAAAACAATGTTATTTGTAAAAATATTTATAAAAATTTTATAAAAAGAAACAAAATTCCAGATTTGCACCTTACATTATTGAAGCCCGAGCTTTATTCGAGGCAGTTTTCGCTTTTTTCATATTTGCAAACTCATAATTCAAAAAAAAGAAAAATTTCAAAAACAACAAATTGTTTGAATTTAAGCCTCCAAAAGGGGTATTTGGACGTACTGTGCGTTTTGTGATTTCCAAATGCAAGCTTTGCCTAATTTAGGCATTGCGTTTTGTAAACTTTATGAAACTTCAGTTGTAAACTCTACAATAACTTATGATGGTTAATATAATAAACTCAAGCAGACAAGTTTATCTTCACCTGCTTTTAATTCGTGTAATGCAGTCATGAAAGAATTAAGTGTTTCCCTCCTGTGTCCATTTGTTCGGTCTCTTTGTAATACCTGAGGAAGAGAGAGAGAGAAAATTTAGAGAAAAATATATTTAAAAAGCTTACATAAAATTAGGAAATTTCAAGAAAATTCACAGATATCAATTCAAATTGTGTGCAAAAATGGTCCTGTATTGGTATCTGTCCTTGAAGCAGCCGCTTTATAGGTTTGTGTTACCATCTGTTCCCTGCGATGGTGCCTGCATATCTACCCATTTTGAATTGCCACAGAAAAAGTCGATCACCAGAGTGATATTAGGAACCATGGCCATATAATTCAAGGGATGTGATAAAGATTATAAAGTTAATCAGAAACATAACTAAATCAAGTTCGGCTTTTGATGAAGATCCCGATATACCTTTCGAATATTCTGTAGCACCAACGCCAATTAACCGCTCTGTCAATCACTGACAGTTCAGCCTGTAGTTCACTGCATGAATCAAAAAGTTTGAGCTTGAGATCCAGACTTCTATTTGCGCAGTCAATATGTTTCCATCAACACCATTTTTCCGATGGGATATTAGATTTAACAAAACCAGTAAAGAATCTGTTTACTGAGTGATTTTTTAGTTCTAAAAAATGGTTTAACACTTTGATAAGTAATCAAGCATGTACATAACTACCCTACGGGGATGTGGACTGGTCTAAGACTATTGACTTGAACGGTTCTTCATGGTAGGGACTGGTTCTAGTTCTTGCACTTTATATAAAGGGAACCTGTCACTTTTACATTACGTTGTCATTGCAGAGGCCAATTGGTTTAAAACTGGTACCTCCAAACGGGTTACATGCCAATCCCATATAAGCAACTTTGGCATTTATTGTTTAAGATCCTGTTCAAGCTACGTAGTTTGTATTTACGCTCGTGTGTGTGTATATAAACCAGTATTTCTGTTTTTTGCTTAGCTTTCTTAATACCTTTCAATCAGTTACTGGACTACAACCAATAACTTTTGTCCAATTCATGTTTTGTACCTGTAACAGGATGAGTACGCCGACCAATTGACATATATATCCCGCAGGTAGTTTTCTAATATTTGTATATTTGAAAAAAACTAACACAGAGTGAACAAATTAAGAACTCTTGCGATGATAGCATTTTTAGGCATTAAAAATTTGTTTTCTTTTTTTGCTTAAGACTTGAAAATTTACTTTTGCGGGACGAGAATAACGTCAATTGCACATTTTTCCAAATAAGCTTTGCCTTGGGTTGGTTTAAATGAAATAACAATAAATTTTGAAAAAAGTTTCCTTTAATACAGGATGTTAGGTGGCAGGTTTATATTTTCAAACTTAATTTAAAAACGTAATATCTGACATAAAATTTAACTAACAGCATTGAACGATAAAATGGTAATGCGGATTTGTTTAAAAGCATGTAATCCAGTTGCTTTCCATCAACCTGAACGATCTGTTCAAAACGGAGCCTTGCTTTCTGCGCCAAACTATGTAGTAAACTTTGTTTAATTGAGGCGATTTCTCAATGAATATACTTTCCTTTTAAAATACAAGACATTGAGAATTTGTCGCTAATAACCCCCTTTTTGAGGCAGCCTTATCCATGGGACCTTGGTGGTTCTGGGGTGTCCCCAAAGCGCCCGATCAGTTTTGGGGGAAAATTTTCCCGAAGCAAACTAATCGAAGCTCTGGCTGTGTGTGCAGACGTTAAGGGTTGTACGTGATACCTGTAATGCTGGCAATAACTCACGGTGCTCTTAACACTGGTAGATACAAAACGTCCACCAGCGCCCCCAGAATGGCTTACCCAACCACCCAGGTACCAATTCTCTGCTATGACTCTGTGTAGCCACAACAGACCCCTTGGTGAGGAGTTGGGCTATCTAAACCTGAATCGCGTTTCTAGTTTTGATCCCGCTTCTTCATAATCAAAACAGATCCGCGCCGACAAGACACTTCTCCAAACACTCGTGAAAACAGCGCCCAACCTGAAGCAAGAAAGATTATGATTATCATGTCGCACCCAACACGAATGCGACACCCAGCTCTGTTAAAAGGATCCATTTTATTTCATTCTTCCCATTTAGGCAATAAATAAATCCGACATGGTCAATGCTTCACAATCTTCTTACCGCCAGTCAGGACCGAGTTACACACATGCTTCGACATGCCAATGCCAGCCTTCTCATTTATTTCCTACTACTTTGACGGGATCTTATTTTAGATCCTAGGGTCCCCAGCCGTAGCCAGTTTTCCTATTCACCTACTTTAAAACACACTAACACCTTTGCAGCTAATAGCCTACTTCAACAGTTGCTCATGTGCCTGGGTAGACCCGCCAAAACCAGAAACTTTCTCTTGTGAACCTTAAGTTCATATAAGACCGCTTACACGGTCACTCGGGGGTCACCCGTACAGGACGGACCCCAGTATAGCAACTTTCGTTCTACAGTTGCCCGCTTGGGGATAACCACAGCCACCACTTGAACTCCCGAAGGAGACCTCACCATCAATCAGTTCATGCACTGGGTAAGCACATGGGGCCAACTGATTCCCGTGGTACCAGATAGAACTCTGGTCAGCCTCGGAAATCTACATCCGTTTCATTCCTACCAATTTTTAATTTACACAGTTAAGGTATTGGTGCCCTTATAAACGCTGTATTGCTGTGCCACTAGACGGCAAGGTACATGGCACAGCGCAACAAGGACAACCTGCCTTAAGCCAGACCAGTAAACTGATCCCTTTTAGCCCAAGACAGATTGTTTTCTCTTAGCCATGTCTGTTAGCCTTTCGGTAACTATTCCGAAAGTTTCCCAGTTGATACCACTTGGAGGTAGACTTAGGCACTTGTACGATTGATAAGCTCGCATGCTTGGCAAAAACAATTTCATAATCATGCGGCAATAATTTTCACCGTTGACATTTGTCGCCTGACCTCAAAAATGTTCAAAAGAAATGGTCTAATGATCTCACGCGTGGATAACACCAAACAGTAACCCTGGGGCAATCCAATGCCTTTTATGTTTCAGTTATTTTATTTTTGTTACTGAATAAGCAATAACTACTAAAATTGTAGTAACAAGAAATATATGCTTATTGCCAGCGGTCGTAAACCTATTTTTTAAATTGTAAAACATTTCGGAGAGTTTTAAAATACATGAAAGTATAACTGGCTCAACAAAAAATATTTAATTATGGAAAAATTTTTCGTAATTACCTAACGTCTGTTGCCACAGAAAACTAAAAAAACTTAAAACTTAATGTATTCTTCAAGTTCCATTATAAGGTTGTGCTGACGTTATACTTAAACATACATACATACAATTTTTACTTTATTGTTGCCTTTGAATTGAGCTTGTGAGTTTGAGTGCATAAATGCCAAAAAAGCATACGTTTTTCAAATATCCTTAAAAATCTATACTTTTTTTCGGAAATTTTAATAAAATTAAGAAAACAAAAGAATCGCAACTTTAACTAGGAAAATACTAAAACTTTAATTTTAAATGTTTTTTAAGCAATAAAAGGATGTTTTATTTAATAAAAGAAATAAAAATTTAGTTTTATTTACTTTTTTGAGTTCCTATTTTCTATAACAAAAGCTTTTAACTTTTATTTTTGATATCTTTTTATCAAACAAAATGTAAATCTTTAGATTTACTATTTTTTAACTAATTTTATTAAGCCTCTCTATATATTAGATATTAAGCATTTCTTTATATAAGCCAAAAACAAAAAATTGATTCTCAATAAATAAAGGGAAACATGTGCACTTAAATAAAATACATGTAGTTTTATCAATTCTTATATGTATGTTTGTTTTATTTAATTTAATTATATGAACTTTCTCTGAATATTCAGTCTTAAGATCTACTCATTACCTATTCTTCATCACACCTACAGACTTAAGCCAGACTAAACGTGCATAAAAATACACACAAAAATTTTTTCCCATTTTTAGGCAAATAAAAATGTATAAATGCTATAAACACAGAGAAATAAAATGTGGGCTATTTTTCATATACTCTTTCTATATTATATTTAGCCTTAATTATTTTTTAGGAAGTCCAATCAAAATAATAGAAAAAAAATATTTATTATTATTCTTAAGCCATAGTTAGAGTATGTCAGAACTAATTTGTCCTTTTTTGTTCGTTAAGAATATTTATATCATCAACAACGTCATTATGGCCATCATCAACCTTTACTTTATTATTTACCTGTTCAATGTCATACATACAAATATGCATGGGTGTCTGCGAGGTAAAACCAAAAATCAACACAAAAATATAAAGGATGTTACTGTCTGCAAAAAAAAATACAATTTTGTTTCTATGCTGATGGTGCAATAAAGTAAGTTAGTTTTGTAGCTATGTAAAAGCTTTTCCATTTATACTGCTGCTCATTTTAATAAGAAAACGAATGTTTTTTGACTTTAAACAGCTTTCAAAAAGATTTATTATAAATTCAAATTTTATACTTTAAAGTGCCATTCTCAGAAAAAAGAGTAAATCCTAATATATTGTTTTGCATATGTAAGCTTAGAAAAAGTAGGCAGCTGCGAAAATGTGAGAAACGAAAAGGAACAGTATTCAAATCTGACAGATTTTATAGTGTGTTCACCATTAAACACCTTTATTGGACATGTTTTTAATCGTTTTGACTTTAGACCTATTGATATCAGTTTTTTTTATAGTTGGGTGCCAATTTTTCTTCTTTGATTCGAAACTCCTATTTATTAAGTGAAAATAATTACACAACTATTTCTTTAGCTAATACCAGTTTTATATTTTTAGGACATTTCATTTTCAAACAGCGCACAGTGTTCCCCAACATTTTTCCTTTTAAAAAAATTCTTTGAGGAGCCCAGCCAAGTCATTTATACATAAATGGAAAATTACATGTTTAAGAATCATAATGTTTTTCTTTTCAAACAAATGTACTTCTAACTTCTCTGCATGCAAGGAACATTTTTTACATTTAACAGATGTGTCAAATGAACTCACGTACTAGATGTTTTGTTTTTTTTTTCATACAAATTAACAAGAAGTCACCTTCAGCTAGTTTTTTTTACCTTTTAGCTTTATTTTTGTGTGAAGCTAATAATCACTGCTGATACTACTGGCACTACTGGCAACATATTTTCCTCCTTTTTTTGAGGTTTCAACCAGCTAATTAAAATGGTTTTGCATTATTTGTTTTTCCTTTTTTCAGACGCACTAACTAAAAAACACTTAAATACGTGCGAGCAGATGTAAGAATAATATGAATTCGTTAGGGAGGCACAAATAAAATAATTTTACAAATCAACTTAATAACAAAACATCAAACCATTTTTCATACCTTACAACGCAAAATGGTTTGTTGGATTTTGTATAGACTATTTCTTTATTTATAGGAGTTTTCAATTATTTTATTGAAGTTATTATGAAAACGCAAAAACTTTCATTATGTTTCTTAAGAATCTGGTTTATAATAAGATTTAAAAACCAATGAAATGCATATTAAGAAACTTAGTATACAGCAACCCTTACAAAAGATTTCAACTGTGTTGAAATTCTAAATATTGTTTAAATTTTTTTTTTAATTTATTTTTAATTTGAGAAACTAATTTTTCGATTTATATATTTTTTTTTTGGTTTATATTTGCTTCTTACACCTACTCTTAAGTAACAAGTACATTTGTTTCGAAGCACCATTATCTTGTTTTCCCCACAACAGGCAAGGACGAAAGGTAATGGCATTATAACGATGTAAAATTAAATACCATAAACAAGTAAGAAAGTTATAGTAGATCAAGGCCGACCATATTATAATTAACCCCACATTTTTATGGGAGATATATAAAAGATGGACCGATATAATTTTTAAATATTTGATGGCATAAAAGTAAACATGTGTGCAAAGTTTTGAGAAGGTTAAATAGTATTTGAGGCATTTATAGCCCAAAAATCTGTTTCGTGGGGGCATTTATATGACAGCTATGTCTAAAAATGAACCATTCATCGCCACAAACAATAGGCTTCGGACAAGTGCCAAGTTTAATTAAAATATCTTTGCAATTGCGACCTGCACCTTGATTACAGGAATACATTGGCAGCCAGCCAGATGGAAAGATGGGTATGCTTAAGTCTCCTCAGAAATTTTAACTCAATCGGTGTACTTAAATATGGGTCTCAGACAGTGATGAAAAATGGGGTTTTCCTTTAAGTATAAAAAAACTTTTTGAGAGTACTTTTTTGACTCCAGTAGTATGAAAATTTTTTCTTTCTATTTTACTTTTGTTTACAAAAACTTATTATTAAAAAATAATCGTAAGGATATTTAATCCTTTTTAGTAGAACCGAAATGGCATACATTTTTCACAATCAGAGCTTGCAATTCAGGGTTTCAATAAATTTAAAAAATCTTACCTTTCATTAAAAACTTTGAAGAAAAATGACGTTACATTTACCAAAACAAATTTTCTCAAAAAAAAGTGTTTACATTCAAATTTAAAAATTTTACAAAAATTTTTTTTATTTATACTCAGAAAAACTTTTGGTCAGCTGTTAAATTAAAATAAATAAATAAATAAGAACATGTTTTGTTTTTTGCTCAAGTTGTCCCAAAATTTACATTTTCCTCCTTTAAATATTCTTACAAAAATTATTCACCTACTAGTTTCCCCTGAACAAACTGTTAATATTTTAGATAATAATTCTATTAAAACTAGCAACATTGGCTTTTGTACGACTAAAAAACTAATAAATCACAACAATCTTTAAATAAAATAGAAGAATTTTTTTTTGAAATTTTGAAATACTACAATACAACCCCTGCACAATATTTGAGTCTTCTGATTGAATTTCTATGCTGATTTTATTAACAATATTTTTTTATTTTTTTAAGCAATAGTATCAAAAAAAGTACGATCGTATTCACTTTTTCGTCGCTGGTATCAGACCATTATTTTTGGGCCTTATAAACATTTGAACGAACGCATAATACCCCTAAAACATTTGTGGTTTGGTTAAAAAAACGACTCCTATCATGCTTTTTTTATTCGGTTATATGAATGTATTTTAAATTTTTTTTAAAAAAATCCCATACCGACTTTTTTCAAATTATAAAATAAACATTCATACGTATGCGTAACACACAACTAACCACCGATTATATATAACGTATACGCACTAGCATGCTTAACATCTGCTGCAATTTTTCTGTGAATCGTAGACTGGATATACATTTAAAATCGGGGATCGATTTTGTTCGTGAAAATTATAAATAAATTTTTCATCTTAATTTTAGTCGAATAATCGATTAATTTTTTTAATAACTTAATTAAATCGAATAACTAGAACATTAGTAATTAAAAGCGTAGTGTAAACAAAACTAAAACATTTTATATATATTTGTAGTTAAATAATTTCATTTATTTTATTCATGTTATCCTTTACATTAAATAGCAAAAAAATAATTTTTTTTTTGGAAAGTAACGCTTTTGCCCTAATGGCAGATTGTTGTATCGTTGTGGCATTTCAAATCGTTAAACTTCAAACGAATTTATTTTTGTTTAAAAAATTTATTTGTTTTACAATGTACAAAAATACAATATAGCTTGTGAATTGTGCAATTGAATTGTTTTTAGTTTTAAGTTTTTTAATGCTTTTCATTGTAAATTTGAATATCATAAAATTTGGTAGGGTAATAATAATTAAATATCGTAAAAGTGTTAGGTGACGTTTCTTTTACGATACATAAGTAAACAAATTTTAGTTTCGTTATCAATATAAAAAGAAATTCAATTTCTTTTAAATTACTGCTTTAAAAGAAGCAACTTGACTTTGTTGAGTAACATGCACTCACGACTAATGTAATAATACCAATGGACGATCAGTAATCTAATAATGCACTTGGTGAGTATATGAATGGCTTACAAAATATGAGCTGACTACAGCAATTTGCTCTCACTAATCACTTCCCGCAGTCTTTAAGTCTATGTCAGAGCTCACAAAATTTTGAAAGCTAGATTAAAGTGAATTAAAAATATAAAAGGCACATTTGATTGTAAAACCACTTTAAGAATTGTGTTAAATATTATTATAGTAATATTATATTTCCTTTTAAGTTGAAAAAATCTTAAGTCAAACAAATTATATTAAATTAATAACTTCTAGCTTATTTTAATGTAAAATTTCTGTTCTTTTAAAAAAAATTCTACTTTCATCTTATTAAAGATAAAAAAATTTTCTAGTTTTTTTCGGCAGATCTCAAAGGGAAAATTTTCAATATATATTTTATCTTGTTAAAAATTTTAAGTTTAAAAAAAATGTATAATAAACTTATATTTTGGTACATTCAAGCTACTTTTTTGCATTTTATTCTAAATATAAAAAAATTAAGAAGTTGCTCTCTCTCTGGACCCCGAATAAGTCGAAAACTAACTAAACAGTATCTCACCAATTTTGAAAACAATAACGACTTTTGTGGGCGAAGGTCAATTAATTAGCCAATTAGGCGGACAAAAGTTTTCAAAAAAAACTTTAAGGCTGTTTTTGGGCTTGCCGGTGTAAATTATTTTAATAGTATTACCTTATTATACCTAAACATATAAATACATACTTATATGCATGTTTTTTTTTTCGTATATTGACATACACACATATTAAAGAACACAGAATGGTTAAATGACTAAACTAGCAAGAATGTGGTTACAAAAATTTAAATACACATCTATTTTATTGTTATTATTTTCGTAGAGAAATCAGTATGGAAAGATTTGTTTAATAGTTATATTAAAATTTTTATACTGAGAGAAATTTAACAAATTAAAAATTTTATGTTTTTTCTTAAAACTAAACAAGGTACCTTTCTTCTGAAAATAGATAAAAATTGTTCACAAAAGCATTCTCTGTGCTCCAATACAAACGTGGTGTATGGTATAATATGATTTTTTGCACGAAATTATTCTTTTTTATCTAATATTTAAAAATTTGATTTTGCTACTCTCTTTTTCCTTTCTTATATTTTGTATCTGTTCAAATGTACTTGCAAATAGTACGTTAACAGCATGACATTCTGAATGTGACCATCAAAAAAAATTTTATTTATAAGAATGGTTTCTTGTTTTAAAATTATATTTGAAATAACTTATGTATATAGAAACATATTATTTCTTTACCTGTCCAAACATTTTAATGTTTTTATTAATAATTTTTGTTGCTGCCTAAATACTTGTTATGATACTTTTTGTAATCGTTTTTATTTTTATTTTCTTTTTCGTCCTTATTTTTGATCTATCTACCATTTACTCACTTTTTAATATTCATTACATGTAACAAAATCAATCAGACCAAAAAACAAGTTTAGTTTTTTCCTTCCTACCTTTTATCCGGCCTAATGAATGACAGAATGCGACGTGTCTTTTTACGTGTTTTTTCTTACATGATTTTTCTAAACTCAAAGTAATGGGTATCGATTTCTATAAATCTAAAAAGTTTTTTGCGGTGATATGTTTGGCTTATCATTACATGCTAATTATCATTGATTGGTATGACTTTTAATTAGTTTAACATCTTAATTACAGGTTTAGCTTTCAAAATGCCAGAAAATAAAAAAAATTGTTGGCATACAAAATGTAAGCAAAAAAAAGCAGGAAACACTTCTGAAAAACTTTTATATATAATGATAAAAGGTATAGAGAAATACAAGTAAACGAGTAATGATATTTCTTTTTGATAGCTTTGTAATGTAAAGAAGTTACGTGACGATAATTATGTGGCTTAGTTTAAATTGTTGTTATCTCTGTAAGAAGACGACATTGATTGTGGTTAAATATATCACTGCTCTTTTTCTTTTTATAATGTAAATAAAATGAATAAGAAAAGCCTCCCACTTAATTGTAGCTAAGGAAAAGTTTACTATAAGTAACCATCCAACGCAGGGGTTAGCTTTTTAAAAATTTATTTATTACAACATTCTTAAAATGTCTAAGAAAGAAGAAATGTAATATAAATAGGGAGATTATTCGTACTGATTTCATCAGTGCATGTTCTGATTGTTTATATGGTGCCCGGAATTAAAAATATACTAATTGTACAGATTTTTTAATATAATATGACATTTTAAATAATTTTTCTCAAACAATTTATTGAGTCAAAGCAAAACTAAATAGTTTAGTATTTTCTGGCAACTGAAAGGGTATTAAAATAACTTTTATTTCTCCAATTTAGTTTTGAGTCGACTAAAAGTGCTCCAAAAATTTTTATAATTTATTTTATAAATGGAATATTTACTTTTGACCTTTTTTTATTTACAAGAATACGTAGATATCCAGATGGGTGCTTTAATCGACTTGGAAAGTGATTTTTAATCAATCGCTATAACAAAAAGTGCTTTTTGTTTTTATATAAACGGGCGTCCTTAATATAATACAATTGTTTACCTATCAGTGTTCTAAAGAAACTACGGAGTTTGGAGAAAAAATGTCAAAATACCAATTGTTACATTTCAAAAATAATATTCAGGATACAGTACAACTTTTTATTTTCAATTATTTATTTTTAAATTATTCCTTTCTATAATCCTTTCTACGCACATAAAGAAATCTCATTTGTTATCGACTGACAAAAAGTTTCTGTAAACAACGACATATTTATGTACGAAACAAAATTGCAATTGAATTTATAAATAAATATTTTTTTTATTTTCGCAATCCGAATTAATTCAATCATAAATTATTTTCTTTTTTTTTGCAACTTAGTTCATCCAATTATTCTAAATATTTTTAAAGAAAACTTTATACATATTTTATCAAACCTTGTACATGCTGTGTACATCCTTGGCATTTGTTTAAAAATATATAAGCTTGAAATGTTAAAAGACGTTTTAAACGTCAGCATTGTAATAGAAATGTTACTTATAAAAGTGTTTTTTATAAAATTTATGTTTCCCATTAAAATGTTGAAGTATAAAACACAAACATTTGGCGAATAAAAGATTATAATGCAAGAGTTTATGGCAAAAAATATTTAAAAGGCATATCATTTTGTAATACTATTCAATAAAAGCCCTGTCGGACATTCAGTAGTCGAATACAGAAATAAGTCAACTAAAGCCGGATGTTAAGTAGTCCAGAAGAAACTTTCACACGCGTTCTGTTAAGATTCAATTATACGTGACATAACCATAACCACCGAAACAGCTTTTCAAACTAAACTTATGGGCAACACTGTATTTGATTATAGGTGACTTACCATTACGCCATACTCGTAACCATAGAAACAAATTGAATTTCGGTTTTTATGGCAACGGTAATGCTTTAGGTGGTGTGTTTCATACGTTTTTTTCTTTTTTTGTTGAAATAAAATAATGTAATCCATTTTAATTATTTTAAATAAACATGCTTGTGGTTGAGGTCTGCCAAGCTGAGAGCATGGGTTTGAACCCCATCAGCAGCGACTGTCGTAAGTAATCAATTGTATTCCTACTATCAGGGCTACGCTTGTTTTATTTATCTTACTGTTCATTCAAAAGTGAAAAAAGTTCTTGTAATAAAAAAATCCCATGTAGGGTGAACCCAGGACACCTTAAAATTGGGTGGCTTTAAATTGATTACTATAGAACTACCTAAGTGTAAGTCTTCATTATTTGCGAAATAGTTATCTCAAAGTTAATTTAATGTCCGCCAGAAAAGTGCCAAATGTAGTTAAACAAAAAAAAAGGTTAATATGAAAGTAAAAAAAGATTTATTAATGAAAAATGTTAAAGTTACCGAACCATACTTCACGAGTTGACACTTCAATAGATAACCTGTCATAGCGGTCGTGATTAGTATTCCTACTCTCTTCAAAGCCTGCCAGGCTTTATATCATATTAAAATAACTGTCATCTTAAAACCTGCAAAGAAATAGAAAAAAAAATGTGTGAAACTACTTTTTGACCAGTTAGGGTACAGTCAACTGTTAAATACTTGTCTCAAAATGCACGACCACTAAAAATTAAAGTTTTAAACTCATTTGTTCTTAAGGATACACAAACCGTGTGTTTAACATTTTAAAACTTTCGTTTATTTTTTTTCGTATCATTTTCGCTTTCCTTAAAATTTTTTATTTAAGGGCAAATGCATCAAACAAATATTTTCTTAAAATAGTGGTGACGTTTTTGGGGAAAACCTTTATATGGTTTTAGGCCTCTATCAAGGTTAACAGACCTTTGCTTCATAGTTCTAAGAACAAAATCTCAAAAAATATAAATAAGTACCAAAGGTGTGAAATAAGTACCTTTTGGACACTTAATTGACTTTCAACCTAACTCTGGATTAAAAAATCTTTCAATTCATATTTTAAAACTTATAACCTTTATTAGTTAAAAAATGTTAATTCTGTATGATTTTTTTATTTTGCAACAAAATAAAACAAACCTTAATAGAATTGAAATTTAATAAACTCCCTTATTTTTTCGTTCTTCAAATCTGTTTTGATTCTCCCACAGTCTAGTCAGCCAAAGCGTGAGAATCGATGCGTCAGCTTTTCGTTTCGACTGCACATGCAAAACATAAAATATTTAATTTGCAGGTGCTATTCAAATTACCAGCCAGACAGTATGAAATCCAACGCTTTTCCCTGGCAACCTGTGGGAAAATATTTTAATGAAACATAAGCAATTCCGGCTCACCTAAATGCTTTACATATAATTTCTTTTATTATAAATTTTATTTTAATTATTTGTTTTTGTATATATTTTAGTATATAAGCATGAACATTTTCAATAAATGCAATCATTGCGTTTACACAACTGTTGTTGTTAATTTACTTAGTGATCGGCTTCTCTTGGTGTACCACCTTGAGAACTCCTTTAGAATTTCTACAACCTTATTCTGGTGAACTTCAAGGATAACTCTATACAGAAATTTCATACCATTGACTTATTCTGGTGTACCACCAGAATAATTCCATTTATAAAAGCGAGGCAAACGAGCCGTCGGAAAAAACATTGGCGACAGTGACAGGACCTGCAACCTTCAGTTCATCTACTCAACATTTGACAGGAAGCGTTGGATTTCATACTGTCTGGCTGGTAATTTAAATAGCACCTGCAAACTAAATATTTTATATTTTGCATGTGCAGTCTAAACGAAAAGCTGACGCATCGATTCTCACGCTTTGGCTGACTAGACTGTGGGAGAATCAAAACAGATTTGAGGAACAAAAAAATAAGGGAGTTAATTAAATTTCAATTCTATTAAGGTTTGTTTTATTTTGTTGCAAAATAAAAAAATCATACAGAATTAACATACGGCCTCTCTAAGGGGGACCGGGAAGAATAGTTAAACAGCTCACATAAATCAATTTCGGAGACTTAATCTAAGCAGTGTCAAGCTGATGGATCCACTGAAATGTCCCATGAGGATCTTGGAGCAGGCTGCGGCACTGCACGGTGAGCGTAGACCTTTTTTTTCGTATGTAGTTTGTTAGTAGGATGATGAATAAAATTAAAATGTGTGCCAATCCAAAGTAACTGGCTGTCAAACTATGTATTTCATGATGGCTTGTCGTTACTGAGATATTGCGTAGCTGTGCCTTCACTTCTGCCTGCAATCGGTTTATTTTCTCAATACTTGAACGGTATATCAAAGATTACGTCAGGTTGTCCACATCATGCAACGAATTGAAAAATGACATCCCGTTGGCTGTATTGGATTGATGGAGAGTTGATGTGATGGTTTGATAACTGCTTACAGTGATCATCTCGTTTTTTATAGTACACCCTGCTGGGAGTGTTATTAACCCCGTACCTTGCACAAGCTGATAGCTGCTCTTTCCATTGCAAACTGTACTTAATCTGAGTTGTTGATGGGTTGCGACTAGCCATTGATACCAAAATATGAAGAAAGTACTCTTTTACCGTTTGGTTGATTAAACCTTCATCTGAGCCAGAAAAAACGGCAAAATCTACCAAAGTGTGAAAAAGTACTTTTTGACCACCAAACGCTAAATGCCAGTAACCTACGCGTAAGCCATCCTCAATCTTAAGCCCGAGGTGGACGATTTTTCGACCAAAATGATAATATGCGATCAGGCTCATTTTTACCTCAGCGGGCACGTGGGGTACCTACAACACAACCCATATCTGAAGGCGGCGTTCCCGGGTTGCCTCATCTCTCATTTTGGCGATTATCATTTGCTGGCAAGATCACCCAATTTAACTGTTCCGAGGTTTTTTTTTTTGTGGGGCCTTAAGAACAATATTCGACACGTGTGCGAGAATCTGTCGCCTGAAGTTTCGCCGAAGTGATGAAAAATACCGTAAGACGAACCGGTATAGCAATCAATTGTTACGGCGCCCATTTGGCCGATATGCAAGAAAGTACCAAAAATGTACTTCTTACTACTTCATTGACTGTTGACATAAACACAACTCATAACCGGTAAAATCCTTTTAAATTTGTGTTATAGGCCTCATTACTTTAGAGCAGAAATGAGCTCGTTACAAAAGATTAATGACCTGTTGGCAAAGTCCTAATATTTGCTAATTTTCAACACTATTTAATTTAATATTTCGGGACTGACAAATTATTTAAAAAAAACTCAAAAAATCACCTTAAATGTACAACAACACATTATTAACCCTTTTTAAATCCCGAGTGCTAAAAAACATCACAAAAATAGAAACAACGTTTTTATATTTTTTAGGGCCAATTCTACCTTTTTTTCTTCAGAAGTCACAAACAGTGACTTTATAGGACCAATATGTATTTATTTTAACTCTTTTCTTAACACTTTTTATTTATTAGGGTCAACATTTTAAAGAAGTAACAAAACATGTTAATATTTTTATTGAAGACAATTAGAATTGTGCTTATATCTCTATTAGATGCTACAAAATTAACCTAAGCATTTTTCAAGTATAGTTTAAGAAACAAATATAGAGAGATTTTGGTTTATTGAGACTGTTAGATCAATTACAAAAATGAATCTGCAAAATTTTTTCATATTTAAAAGACAAGTCATAGCCGACACTAAACGACCTCGTAATAGCTCATGGTAATAAAGCATTACATATTCATTTAATAATTTTCAGTGAAGAACAATAAACAGAATTTTAAAGACTATGTCACCTCGATTGTACTTAAACCGTAAGGATCATTGTTTTTACTGCAGCTTTACATATATATTTTTCAGTCAGGAGCAGCTGTCTTAAATAAGTTTTGTTCATTTAAAGAAATGTTTAATTTTCGGTGAAATATCCACTATTTTGAATAACTTAAAACCACAACGTAGTTCTATACCACAACTTTGGTTTTCAAAATTAGCCATTTTTCTAAACTTTAAATACATTTTGCTATTATGCTAAAAAAATCTAACATATGATATAAAAAATACAAAATAATGGTAACAGCCAAAAAATTATATTGTATACAATTTCTTTTTATGGCTCTCAAGAGTGGTAATAAATTTCAAGTGATACTATTTCCGTTGAATGTGAATGCAGTTTTTATTCAGCTTCCTTCCACATGCTCACACTCGTTTTGTATAAGCATATGTGTGTGTGTTTTTGTAAAAAAGAAAATTTGAGCTCTTGTGTAAGTTAACATATGGATTTTTTGAATTAAGTAAATATGCACTTTTAGGTAAAGAGTATACTAAGAGTAAGATACTTTCAAATTTAACCTTTGTAAATGTTGTACCTTACCAACTTCCGTATGTTTTTTCAAATCATCGGATCAATTGATAACACTTGTAATAAATAAAATAAATAAGTCTCCAGAAAAAGGACTTTTTGAGACTTTAAGAAGAATAAACATGTCAACAAACAAAATTGTGGACGACAAACTAGCAACGGACTCAAAAGGATATAGTCACCCCGAAAAGCAAATTCTGAGGAAGCATTAATCAGCTTTCTGATTTGTATTGAATTTTAAAACTTTATTTGACGTTTTCTATCCGCACAGGTAAAGGTAAACGTTCATTGAACTAAAGCTAAGCAAATCACTTCTTAATTGCTTGAACTTCAGCTTTTAGGACAGTGTTTTAGCTTTAGTGGGGAAAAAAGATCGCAGTCTCTGGATTTTCAACAAGCTTGCTCAGTCCCTTTTTTCTCCTCCGTAGAGCCATCCGTATGACAACACGTTCCATCTGATATCTGCGACATTTTTCAAGCGAAACAAAATAATTGATCTGATGAACACATCGCAGCTGACCTTGATCTTAAATTGAATTATGCAATCCAACAGTTCCACTGCCTCCTTATAAACACTTAGCATCACCAAAATGCATTGATGGTTAGATCTATGCCCGTGTCAGTTTATTTTTTTTGTTGCCGGTAAGAGTTTTTCCCGAAATTTTTTTCTTAATTTCAATAGGCTGAATATTCAAAATTGCCTTCAATGCTTACATTGAACTGGTTTTTCTCTCCCTGATAATTTCAAAGAAATAACTTCGTTAAACTTTTTTGCTGGAGTGGGGATCTTTGTGATATTTTATAGCCAGTGTGCCCTATTTGGGCTTAGACCTGTTGCAAAACATGAATTATCCTCCACTGCTCATTCCTTGCAGTTCCAATTTTTTCGCGATCCAGAATTAGTACCTGGTAGTTATTCGAGTTAGTAATTACAATTACCCAACCAAAGGAACAAAGCCTTCAATACAATGCAATTTCTGTTTTTGGAGGGAAATAAATTGTGTTTTATCTAGGATAACCCTTAGTCCCTTTAGAATGAGCCCAGTCATGTAAGATTCGCAGGATGGTTTTAACCATTTTAAAAATTAAAGTCTTTGCATTTTTGTAACTCACAGAAATAGTAAAAAATTTCACTTTGTAGGGTTTCTGGTTGTACATTTTCCTTAATAGTAGCATCATATAATCTGCAAGGTATCTTTCTGTTTTGCCTGCATACGTTTTAAACTAAATGGAAAATAAAAATGAAATGTGCTTACCGAAGGACCCTTTCCTTGTTTAAGCATATAAAGTTCTAATGGTATAAATGTTATATTGGAAAAAGGACTCAAATAGTAATAGCAATAAAACTAGCAGTGTCATATAAAAGAACGCACACACATACCACTTAATGCAAACACCCAATTGTCCAAATAGTCGTTAGAAATAATATATTCAACAAAGATTTCTTTAGATATTTCCAAATTCGTAATTGTTACCATGTGCCCTTAATATTTTTTTGTAAAGATGATGATATGATGACATTTCGATCTACTACATTAATTTAGGGATTTAGTGGCAAACTTAGCGGCACCAAAATTTTTTGTTCTTGAAAAATTAAATTTGTTGAAATGTCCTTAATATGCTTTTCACTATCATTTATAGTGTTTAGTCCTTTAAAGATGTCTCAGAAGCGTTGCCATTTGGGCGTGTTAAGTTAAGCTTTACTGCTTACATTTTTGCATACACATGTAGTTTAATTGCTCATTGCTTGCTGTATGCAGATAGATAGAAGAAAAAATTTAAATAAAAAAGTGATGTGGTAATTCAAAATGTTTTCTTTAATCAGATTACGATTTGCAATTGAAAAAGGTCAGGAAAGAATATATAAATTTTGTTAAATATGTGTACATGTGTATATGTAAGTAAAGCCATATGATTATTTGTAAGCACATATCGCCACAGAAAATGTAAATTGTTCTATCTAACAAATTCAAAACTTTATTTTTATTCATTCTGCTCTGTAAGGTCGAAGCACGTCAACTCGCAAAATACGCCTTTTCCGAAAGAAACAAATTTTTTGATCCTTTTTTAAATAATATATTGGAAAATTTTCTGTTAACTGTGAAGATATTTTTCTTAAAATAAGCCCTGTCTTTTTGTATTTTCCGTGATGAAATATGCGTTTTTAAGTTTAAATTTAAGTTAAATAAATCTGAATAATATTTGATCTAAAAAGTTAAAATATTATATTAAAACTAGTAAAACACCAGCTAGATACCCCAATAATTAACATTTAAAATTAAAAAAAAGAAAATAAATGTTTTAAAGTTTTAATTCTAAGCAATATTCAAACATTAAATATTAGTGTAAATATATATTATTTTAAACCCACACACCTGCCTTATTTGTTTAGCATACCATTTACAAAAAGGCGAAAACTTAATTACATCATTAGGTTAAATGTCACGATTTATTAAAATTATTGTGCATTTAAAATTTTAAATTTTAAATAATTCAAAATAAGTATTAATAAAAATCGAAAAAACCTGCGGCAAATAAAATAGCAACCACGAGGAAAATTTACTTAAATATTTTATATTCGATTTACATTAATAAAGATTTATTAAATGACAAATATATAACAAATTTTCCATAATATTGAAGGCCATATTTAAGAATTATTAAGAAGAGTTATTTTAAAAATGTGATAGATGATTGTGACATAAGGTCAAGGTTTAAACCAATGACAAGCAAAAGATATTGAAAAACAAAAGCAGCTTAATTTGTAGCTTCAGAATTAATAGGGAAGTTGTAAGTAAAGTTTTTTATAGTAGATTTGTTTGAGAAGTTAAATATGTAGTAAAACCTTTAGGTGGAAATTTCTTACAAGAAAAAAAAATGTTATCACAAAGGAATTTTATTTTCAGCGTAAATGGTTACAACAAAAATAATATGTTATCAGGTATAGGTATGCATATACATATATTTTTGTTCCATTAAACTTATGCCAATAACATAGTGTCAAAAAAAGGTTCTACCAATATTTTTGATCCATTGATCGATGTTTAGTTTTATTATTTTTATAATTTTTTGGTGCTTCTAGGTGTGAGACGTTCCACACTGTTGGCTACCTTTTGGGTTTTTTTAACATATACGGCTTAGACCATATTCCTTCGGGGGAATTCTAAAATTTAAATACAAAAACCATAATTCTTTTTTAAAAGTTACTTGAATTATTTGTCTAAAAATTTTTTAAAATATTAGACCTTAGAGTACTCTCAAATTATTAACCATTAAATAAAAGTCATTAACAGTAATCAACGACCAAGGAAGTTGACGCAGCAGAAGACAAGTAGACCAAAGACCAGTTGTAAAGTTTTTTAAAGACAATTAGCTTTTAGTAAAAAAAATTAACCCAATCATAACATAAATTTCAAGGATGCCCAGAAAAAAACAACTTAAGAAGTCAGCTGCACAAGTAGAAAAAAACATCTCGTTTAATATACATAAGCATTGCAAGGCGCTTTAAAGAAAGAAGTTAAAAACAAAATGTTATAAAAAAATGTATTCATACCATAATATGCAGCAACATAATTTAGCATCCGCTGAATCGCTTTCTTATGCTTCTTTATCAACATTTCCTTTTACTTCTTTTCTGTTTGTCATTTTTGGCCTGGCATACAGCAGCAATATACAAGACAAACAGCAACAAAAATGTCGTTGTGGTTAATGTTGTAAATTCATTTTTGATGTGACTTAAAAGTAAAAAAAAAAACATAGAAAAGAAAAGGAAAACCACGCAACAGAAGACAAATAATGAAGCCAAAGAGCTTCAAGTTACTAAATAAAACAGGCTAAAAACTACTTATTTTGCAATTGCTGTATGCAAACGAACACAACTACATTTACAGAGTCGCATAATGCCACAAGAGTTGCAGCCGCTGGCCTCATTTAACTTGTAATTATAATAAAAACTACAGGAAAATACAACGAAAGTATACAACCGAAAAACGCAGAGAAAAAACCTGCAAAATTATGAATGTTGACTACTAAACAGTGATTCAGATTCGGTGTCAGCTTGATGATTTAAATACAGAAAACACGAGTTTGATTTTATTTCCTTTCGAAAAAGGACTCATTTTAATACAACAATTAAATAATTATTATGTTTTGGTTATTGAAAGACTTCAATATTTTCTTTGTTGTTATTTTATTTTATTTTATTTTATTTTATTTTATTTTATTTTATTTTATTTTATTTTATTTTATTTTATTTTATTTTATTTTATTTTATTTTATTTTATTTTATTTTATTGTATTGTATTTTATTTTATTTTATTTTATTTTATTTTATTTTATTTTATTTTATTTTATTTTATTTTATTTTATTTTATTTTATTTTATTTTATTTTATTTTATTTTATTTTATTTTATTTTATTTTATTTTATTTTATTTTATTTTATTTTATTTTATTTTATTTTATTTTATTTTATTTTATTTTATTTTATTTTATTTTATTTTATTTTATTTTATTTTATTTTATTTTATTTTATTTTATTTTATTTTATTTTATTTTATTTTATTTTATTTTATTTTATTTTATTTTATTTTATTTTATTTTATTTTATTTTATTTTATTTTATTTTATTTTATTTTATTTTATTTTATTTTATATTATTTTATTTTATTTTATTTTATTTTATTTTATTTTATTTTATTTTATTTTATTTTATTTTATTTTATTTTATTTTATTTTATTTTATTTTATTTTATTTTATTTTATTTTATTTTATTTTATTTTATTTTATTTTATTTTATTTTATTTTATTTAATTTTATTTTATTTTATTTTATTTTATTTTATTTTATTTTATTTTATTTTATTTTATTTTATTTTATTTTATTTTATTTTATTTTATTTTATTTTATTTTATTTTATTTTATTTTATTTTATTTTATTTTATTTTATTTTATTTTATTTTATTTTATTTTATTTTATTTTATTTTATTTTATTTTATTTTATTTTATTTTATTTTATTTTATTTCTTTTTATTTTATTTTATTTTATTTTATTTTATTTTATTTTATTTTATTTTATTTTATTTTATTTTATTTTATTTTATTTTATTTTATTTTATTTTATTTTATTTTATTTTATTTTATTTTATTTTATTTTATTTTATTTTATTTTATTTTATTTTATTTTATTTTATTTTATTTTATTTTATTTTATTTTATTTTATTTTATTTTATTTTATTTTATTTTATTTTATTTTATTTTATTTTATTTTATTTTATTTTATTTTATTTTATTTTATTTTATTTTATTTTATTTTATTTTATTTTATTTTATTTTATTTTATTTTATTTTATTTTATTTTATTTTATTTTATTTTATTTTATTTTATTTTATTTTATTTTATTTTATTTCTTTTTATTTTATTTTATTTTATTTTATTTTATTTTATTTTATTTTATTTTATTTTATTTTATTTTATTTTATTTTATTTTATTTTATTTTATTTTATTTTATTTTATTTTATTTTATTTTATTTTATTTTATTTTATTTTATTTTATTTTATTTTATTTTATTTTATTTTATTTTATTTTATTTTATTTTATTTTATTTTATTTTATTTTATTTTATTTTATTTTATTTTATTTTATTTTATTTTATTTTATTTTATTTTATTTTATTTTATTTTATTTTATTTTATTTTATTTTATTTTATTTTATTTTATTTTATTTTATTTTATTTTATTTTATTTTATTTTATTTTATTTTATTTTATTTTATTTTATTTTATTTTATTTTATTTTATTTTATTTTATTTTATTTTATTTTATTTTATTTTATTTTATTTTATTTTATTTTATTTTATTTTATTTTATTTTATTATATTTTATTTTATTTTATTTTATTTTATTTTATTTTATTTTATTTTATTTTATTTTATTTTATTTTATTTTATTTTATTTTATTTTATTTTATTTTATTTTATTTTATTTTATTTTATTTTATTTTATTTTATTTTATTTTATTTTATTTTATTTTATTTTATTTTATTTTATTTTATTTTATTTTATTTTATTTTATTTTATTTTATTTTATTTTATTTTATTTTATTTTATTTTATTTTATTTTATTTTATTTTATTTTATTTTATTTTATTTTATTTTATTTTATTTTATTTTATTTTATTTTATTTTATTTTATTTTATTTTATTTTATTTTATTTTATTTTATTTTATTTTATTTTATTTTATTTTATTTTATTTTATTTTATTTTATTTTATTTTATTTTATTTTATTTTATTTTATTTTATTTTATTTTATTTTATTTTATTTTATTTTATTTTATTTTATTTTATTTTATTTTATTTTATTTTATTTTATTTTATTTTATTTTATTTTATTTTATTTTATTTTATTTTATTTTATTTTATTTTATTTTATTTTATTTTATTTTATTTTATTTTATTTTATTTTATTTTATTTTATTTTATTTTATTTTATTTTATTTTATTTTATTTTATTTTATTTTATTTTATTTTATTTTATTTTATTTTATTTTATTTTATTTTATTTTATTTTATTTTATTTTTTTATTTTATTTTATTTTATTTTATTTTATTTTATTTTATTTTATTTTATTTTATTTTATTTTATTTTATTTTATTTTATTTTATTTTATTTTATTTTATTTTATTTTATTTTATTTTATTTTATTTTATTTTATTTTATTTTATTTTATTTTATTTTATTTTATTTTATTTTATTTTATTTTATTTTATTTTATTTTATTTTATTTTATTTTATTTTATTTTATTTTATTTTATTTTATTTTATTTTATTTTATTTTATTTTATTTTATTTTATTTTATTTTATTTTATTTTATTTTATTTTATTTTATTTTATTTTATTTTATTTTATTTTATTTTATTTTATTTTATTTTATTTTATTTTATTTTATTTTATTTTATTTTATTTTATTTTATTTTATTTTATTTTATTTTATTTTATTTTATTTTATTTTATTTTATTTTATTTTATTTTATTTTATTTTATTTTATTTTATTTTATTTTATTTTATTTTATTTTATTTTATTTTATTTTATTTTATTTTATTTTATTTTATTTTATTTTATTTTATTTTATTTTATTTTATTTTATTTTATTTTATTTTATTTTATTTTATTTTATTTTATTTTATTTTATTTTATTTTATTTTATTTTATTTTATTTTATTTTATTTTATTTTATTTTATTTTATTTTATTTTATTTTATTTTATTTTATTTTATTTTATATTTTATTTTATTTTATTTTATTTTATTTTATTTTATTTTATTTTATTTTATTTTATTTTATTTTATTTTATTTTATTTTATTTTATTTTATTTTATTTTATTTTATTTTATTTTATTTTATTTTATTTTATTTTATTTTATTTTATTTTATTTTATTTTATTTTATTTTATTTTATTTTATTTTATTTTATTTTATTTTATTTTATTTTATTTTATTTTATTTTATTTTATTTTATTTTATTTTATTTATGTTAAGTTGATTTTACATGAATAATTTTTTGTGTGAACAAACTACTGTGCTAT
>OY757187.1:56075548-56134990 GCA_963583895.1 Melanophora roralis | reverse complement strand
TTAATGCCAATAAAAAGGTATATGCAATATTGGGGGGCTTCAAAAATTTGAGTTTAAACGATAACACGGACAAATGGACAGATGCATAGAAGGACATCGCTAAATAGACTTCCCTATAATAAAGATAAAGAAAATATATACTTTATTAAAAAATTATAAAACGAAATGGCAAACTTATATATGCCCTTATCATTTATATGAAGGGTGAATTGATATATTTCGAAAACTATTACAGCTGTTAACTTCAAATTTTTTACAAAATAATTATACAAAAATGACTAAATTTTGAAAGAATTTGTTAGATAGGAGTAGGGAGAGCATTAATCGGGGGTGCATTAGCCCCTACACACACGAACCATTTTTATAAAAAATTTTTAAATGCTAATAATTCTTTTCTGTAACAACTGTCGACGTTTTAATTTTCCACAAAGTAATTGTATGACAAGTAAAATTTCTGAAAAAAACTAATTGGATGAGAAAAGCAGGGGGCTTTAAGTAAACCATTTTTATGAAACTTTCGTTACGCTATATACTTAAAAAAGGAGCCCTAACCTCCATTCAAACGTACGGTTTTTTAGAAATTATAAGATACGCTACATCTTGGAAACTATAAAAACTACCAAACTCACCACAAAATTATTATAATATTTACAGTTTGAAAATAACTTGGCTTGTTTAATATAATTTTGCCTCTTGCAAGTTTTAGGAAAAACCTTAAAAATTTGTTTGATTATTTCGCCTTCTAGCAAAACTTTTGGAGCCAAGTTATACTTTTAAACTGGTATGAATTAGGTTTCTTTCAAAAAACATGAATTTCAGGTAAAATCATTATAAAAAGGACAGAGTTTAAATTCATAAGAAACAATTTCTGCTTTAAAGCCATAAATAAATTAACAAAATAGCTCAATTCCCGGTAAAGCAGCCCAAAATGAAAAAAGTTAGTTTTATTTTATTATAAAAAATTGATGAACTTATTAAAAAGTTATCGGAATATAAACAAATAGTTTGTTATTTTTTTTTATTCGTTTCGGAAAAGTCTAAAATGGTCACATACAGTATAATCAGCTCTTTTGATCTTTGAGTTTTAATTTTTAAAAAAGTCATTTGTTAAAAAAAAATAATTTCGATTTTGAAAACTTTAAACTATTGTTAATATTAAAAAAATTATAGCCCTATTTTTAAGAATATTTTACACACCCCGATCATAAAGTCAAAGCTCCCCATTATTCAAATTTGTAAGGTCACAGTCTACAGGTAGTAATTGTGAGCAGAAAGTATTTTCGTTCAGTCTGTAGTTGCTACTAAACACTTAAAAGCATACTACCGTTTAAAACACTAACCTGTTTTGAAATTAAAATTTTGAACTGTTAAATTTAAAAATTTGGGCAAAATGTTCACACCTGTTATAATGAGATTGCCTAGCTGTTACAATGTTTCGACAAAGTTCGCAATATGTTAAGCTAAACTCAAGCTCTGAAGCAGCGCTTATACTAAGACAAAACAGATACAAAAGTTATAGTCGATTAAGCCCGACCATTTTAAGCCCCACACCACATTTCAATGGGGGTTTGTAAAAAACAATTAGGAAATATTTGGTAGATATAATCATTGGTGCTATGTAAAAAAATGAACCAATCATCACCAAAAGTAATAGGTTTTTTGCCAGATTTCATCTAAGCTTACTCAAAGTTATGACCTGTAGCGTGTTCAAAAGAATTCGTAGACATTCAGCCAGATGGACGGACGGACGGACATGTTTAAAAACACTCAGGCAGTGATTCTGAGTTAATCGGTATACTTAAAGGTGGGTCCCAGACAATTGGTTTTGTGCGTTACAAACATCTGCACAAACTCTCAATACCCCTACCACGAATGTGGTGTTGGTGTAATCGGGGACCTGTCTTAATAAGTGACTGTGAGCCGATCTGTATAAATAAAAGTGGGCCATATTTTAAAGCCTTATAAGTTTTCGCACAAACATATATTATTTTCACCATATATTTGGCTTTAGGATTTTTATAAAATTACAATAAACATGCAATTGAAAATAGCTCGGTTTTTATATTAAACAGCATAAATTGATTCTGGTAAAGGAGAAAGGTACATACATCATTAAATACGAAAAAATTTTCTAAAACGGAAATTGAATTGTCAGTTCATTTTGCACTTAACCACTAAACTGACTTTCATTTTGATTTAATTTCATTTTATTTATAGATTTATTTTTAGAAATGGCAAGGTAATTGTTTTTGTGCAAAAAAAATAACTACAAATAAAAAAAATTTTAAAATCAAATAAAAATTAAATAAAACTTTTAAGAAAAATATGGATAAATTTATTTCTTGGAAAAGTAGCAGATTAAGGAAGTTAACTTCAATAGAAAAATAACAATAAAAAAAATTATATATAAAAAATATATATATTAAGTGGAAACGTAAATTACACAGCGCTACAGTAAAAATAAAAAACTTGAAAAACGAGCAAGCTTTAGTTATAGGTTTGCTAGAATGCAATACAAATTAATTTAAAAAAATCCAGAAACATCTTTGAATTTAGAAATTTAAAAACAAATATTTTGAGTAATTTTCGTAAACTTGACTTGAAACTCAATAAAGATTCGATTTATATTAGTTTTTCCATTGCGCTAATAAAGAAATCTGAATATTTTTTAATATGAAGTGCTTTTTAAATTAAGAAAAAAAAATTAAATGATAATAATAAAAATACTAAAAAAAATACTAATAATAATAATAATAATAATAATAATAATAATAATAATAATAATAATAATAATAATAATAATAATAAAAATAATAAAATATTTTTTTTTTTGTTTTTTAAACTTACACTATGTAGATGATCTTTACAGTCAAGGACTCTACTACCGTTCAACGAGTATAGACGCTGAAAATAAGTGCTTGGTATCGAAAATACATTTAACTTTGCTGGTGCAAGCAAGCAAAATTTCCCTTTCAAAAAATTTTCTTTATTCTTAGGAAAAACAATTAAAATTAAAAAAAAAACTAAAGCCAAAATAATAAAAAAACAAAGCAAAACAATAAAAAAATTATTTTTTTTTTATTTTTTGTTATTTTGTGTTAATGGTAAAAACATATGAAAAATAACTTATTTTTATAAAATTCTGTAAGTTTATTATTTAGCTAATAAGCCTTTTTTTTTTTATCTTTAGATATTTTTAAATATATTTGTTTTTCACAATTTTTTTCGATATTTCGCCACTCTGTTGTGTGGCATCATCAGGAAGTTTTGATTAAAGATTAATAATCGTTTTTATGATTGTAAAACCAGCTTTAATTATTTTGTAAACAATTTCCACACAACGTAGTGAAGATATATTGAAAAATTTATGAAAAAGAAATATACAAAAAAAACTAAAGCTTGAAAAAAATGAAAGATAAAAAAAAACTGAAAAATAAATAAATAATTATTTAGTGTTTGAATTAAAATTATTTTTCTGTTGATTTATATGAATATCTTGTTAGAGGGGTTTTAAATGAATATCTAGTTGTTTAAGGTTTCCATTTAATTGTACTTAATTATTTGTTAATGCATTTAATGCTCACAGCCAAAAACGAACAACCAATAAAAGAGTACTAAATCTTAAAATTTTCAAATCGGAATCCTCATTAAAAAAATTATTTATGTAAAATCAACAGGAAGTGGTACTTAGAGATACTGAATGTTCACCTTAAACCCCTCCAACATAAACTTTTAAAATTAATAGATTTAATGTAATTTACAGCGAAACACAAAGTACCAGAAAAAAACAACAACATTAAATATTACTGCAAAATAAGTTACTTCAGCTGAAATCAGTATTTTTGTCTAATTCTAGCTTCGAGAACTCCTCAAACCAGTAAACAAATTAATTAAAATTAAACGGTTTTTTTTTCATTTAAAAATAACTTAACGGAATATTTCCTCAATAACTTGCAGTCAGTTACTGTAATAATTTTTTTAAGTGTATTCTACACGACTAGTAAAAGAATATTTGCTTTTTTTATTGAATTTTTTTTCAAACCTACATTAATTAGTAAAGGGGTAAGGAAAGTGGTTCACTTCTTCGTTAATAAAGATAAGAGTTAAATTGTATTTGAACTTAAGCCTTAAGAAAATACATTGAAAATTTTTAAAATAATTATTTTGGAGTTTAAAAACTACGAATAAAACTTAAAAAACTTAAAAACTTCTTATAAAAACTTGGGGTTTTCGTATAATATACAGTTACAGACAATCTTTAATTTTAATTTTTAGGCTCAAGTTCAATGCTAACTAAATTCTCATTATTTTGCAAATGAAGTATTTTTAGTTTATTACTTTATAAGCGTTAGTTAAGAAAGGAAAAATTTTGTATTGAAAAAACGTGTTTCTATTTACCGACACTAGCTGAGTAGAATGCATTTTCGAAAATAGCTACGATTTTCATCACCAGTACTCTTTGTTCGGTTGTTAGTTATTATATTTGGCTTATACTTCTGGCTTAAAGTTTAAGTTTTATATTTTATTTAAAATATTACATCGAATTACCGTCAATATGCTAAACAAATAATGTTTTTTTCTGTTTGTGAAAACTTTTTGAACCTAAATTTTTAAACGAATTAAATTTTTTTCTTAAAGTTTGGCTTTATCAAGCACCAAAATTAATAGAAACTACAAGATTTTCTGAATACATCAACAATGTTTTTCACTATTGAAATTTTCGTACAACAAACCTAAGGATCTCCGCGATGTTGTTTTAATTAACATACAGTTAGTCACACAGTTAAGAGCCTCTTAAAAAACTAAGCACAAACAACTTTCACTTCAAACTTATTTTTTTTTGTTTTTGTTTGTTACAAACAAGTGTGCAATCCATATATTTATATCAAAAAGCTTTCTTCTCCCCTCCCTTTCACTTAAAAGCGGATGGAGCAAGTTCTGTTTATAAGCAATGTGTTCATATTGACGATGTTCTCATCATACGTCATGTGGTGGCAGTAGAATACCAAAGGCTCCATCCAGAATCCAAAAAAATAATCTAAGAACAAAAAAAAAACTAAAGCAAAACAAACAAAACACAGATATAAACGCTAGAATTACGAGTGTACGCAGTCAAAAGAAAACCATGTACAACGGAAACCGGATGCGATAAAACGGCAGGAGATTGTAATGAATTTTCCACAGCGTTAGGCACACGGCAATACACTCCAAGTATTTTATGTTTTTTTCTTTTTTTATGATTCTGCTTTGCTTTATGTTTAACTACACCAACAGTATAAAAAAAGAAATAATAAAAGAAAAATGTAATGTTTGTTGGTTTTTGTTGTTGTTTTAATAACAATAACGGCAGTAATAAGTATCATTGTTGTAAATTATTTAAAATTGTCGGTTCTTTGTTGCTGTTGTTATCTTTATTAAACAATATTGCAAAGATTATAAAAACCGTTAACGTTAAAGTTGCAAAATAACAAAGAACATTTACAAATGTGTACATCTTGATAGAAATAAATTTAATTATCAACGTATAGTGATAATAGAGGCAGCATTTTTGTTTATTTTTTAAAAAAGGCTGTTATAGTATTAAATTTATTGAAAGCAACTAGCTTAAAATTTACTTATTAAAAAAACTCTTAGCAAAACCGTGCTGTAGTTTTTTGAAACTTTTTTAAATAATATAAATACCTTTTGTTTTAAATTTTTGGTATGAAAAAAATAGTTTTTAGATTTAAGGCATTTTTTTATTCTGGCTTAAATTCATTATTTAATATCCTTTTATTAGGAGAAATTAATATTTTTCCGTTAATGTTGAAAGAAACTTTTATTTGAAAAAAGTAGGTTTTTCTACCGATACTAGCCGATTAGAATGCATATTCGAAAGCAGCAACGCAATTTCATCATCAATACTCTTTGAACGGTAGTAATGTCTTTTAGGCTGTAAACATCACCTATTTAACTTACATGTAGCAGAGAAAGGAAAACAGAATATCTATTTATATTTTTTTTTTATTTTGTAAGTTAGGACGAAGTTTACTTTTCCATATACACTATGCTTCTTTGTATTAAAACTTCCAATTAGTTCAACAATAAATAAAAATAAGCATAATTTTTTAAATTTTAAAAAACATTTGACTCTTACTTTTATTACAAAAAATTACAAGAAGCAGTAGGTTATGTTAGGATGGATCTTAGTACAAAAGAGAAGCAATTAAATTTGATTTTCAATCAGTTTTAAGCTAAATAGCAGACATTTGCTACAAATACTAAAGTACCGAACAAAGATTGCTGACGAAAAACTATAGCGGATTTCAAAAATGCGTTCCATTTGGCTAGTATGTGAAAAACAAACTTCAATTTCAAAACTATCTTAATAAAAATTTATCAGCTATTGTAAAAAAGTTTAACTTTCACTTAAAAAAAGTTGTTTAGCAGATTTCTTTTGATTGATCTACTTCTACAAAAATACTTTTGCGTTTAGCTATCTCCCTTTATACATTTCCTCTGACCGCAGATTGCATGATAAGCTAAGGATTTTTTGTTCCCTTCTATCTTAAATTTGTTTGCTACAATTTTGTTAATATTACCACAAAATAAGTTTATTAGTTAACCGACGCCAGATTAAATTACTTGACTCTTCAGACAAACGTAAATTTCCAGCTCTTCTTAAGTCAAGTTTGGTTGAAAAGTCATTCGTCGATTATAAGGATAAAGCTCATGTGGGACTGCTAAAAAGGTTCATTTAAAACATTGATAAAGATATGTATATCGAAACTTAAATCCGTGAACTTAAGCTTATACCCAACTCAACCAGCACACCTTAATTGAGACTCCCAAAACAAAATATGTGTAACTTCAGTGGGTTGCAATAAGTTAACTTAAACAGTTAACTCAAAATATCATTATTAAAGTTGCAGCTGGGAGTTTTGAAATAAAAACAATTTTACGTTAAAGAAAAAGAATAATAATTACTAGACAATATTTTAAATTAAGAATTCTAATTTTCAAGCAGCATTCATAATTTAGGATTTTTAATTACAAAACTTTTCATGTATAATTTTCGAGCGATACGCATGTCTTTATCTTTTTTATATCATATTACCTAAAATAAAATAGATTAAAATAATTGCCGATCGGTTTAGTTTTCTAGGTTCTATTGCTTATTGTTACTGAAACCACAACGAAATACATAAATTCAAACTTTTCTTAAACATATATGACTCACCTAAAGTTTTTCTTAGCAAAAAAGTCTTGTACAGGGCTTCCGCCCGCAATGTATACATTTTGTTTTGCCTCAATTTTGGTTAACAGTAGGCTTGGCAGTTCATATTTGGCAGTCGTAAAGAAAAGGCGTAACAGATTTATTATGAAAAAAGATTTGGTTAGCCAGCTGGTTTAAATTGTTTAAACATTATACCAAAATCAATCTTTGATAACTATGATGATGAGAAAGTTACGCGAAAATTTTGGGAGAAACAACGCGCCAACAAGACGCACTATTTACCGTGTAGTGAATGATTTAGAAAAAATGGAACTGTAGCTGATAGGCCTAAGCATGGACCACAACGTACTAAAAGATCGCTTAAAAATATAAATGCTGTTCAGGAAAGTATTAAAAACAATCTATCAACCTCGATCCGACCGTGTACGCCCTCGTTTATATGCCAATAGCATCTTACAGCTCGTCCATGATAGCCCCTATTTTCATGAAAAATCATAATGAATGACGGACATATTTTCATTTAAGTGGATATGTTCTGCTTCTGGGCAATGGAAAACCTTCAAATTATTCATCGCTCAGCTTCGCATCTATTAAAAGTGACAGACTGGTGTGCAATTTGGTCAGGAGGAATCACTGGACCTTACTTTTTTGAAACTGAAAACGGCGTAAAGGTAACTGTCAAGGGGGAGCGATATCGTAATATGATTGAAAAATTCCTAATACCACAACTGCATTCTTTTAGGCTTAGGTAACATATGGTATCAACAAGATGGTGCCACATCGCAAACAGCCAGGATTGCAATAGGATTACTGCGAGACTTTTTCCACAAAATGTTATTTAAATAAATGGTGATGTTGCTTGGCCTCTACGGTCGCCTGATTTGACTGTTCCGGACTTCTTTTTGTGGGGATATCGGAAAACTAAACTCATGCAAACAAACCAGAAATGCTGGAGCAGCTCAAACAAAATGTTCGTGATGAAGTTATTGTTATACCGCAAGAAATGTGTGGGAATTTGATGAAAAATATGCTCAAAAAGCATGGCATTTTTGAGGCCAACAGAGGCAGATATTTATCTGATATTATATTTTATACATAATTGCCGACATGAAATAAAACATTTGTCAATATAAGATCCATTCTCTTTCATTTAGTCAAATATTAAAAACAAACAAAGTACTATACCTTGCCGGCGGACACCCTTTATTTTCCGATATTAGCAAAGAAATTTTAGCTCCAAATATTAACATTTTAGTAAACAAATTTTAAAAACAATTATCTTTGTTTGTGAAATATCAGTTTTAACTAAAATTGCAAATGATAAATTCAATGTTAAACAGCCCAAAAAGTTAATAAAATCATTTCTTCTTTAATTCAGAAAATCGAATAAAGAGAATAATAATAATAATTTTTATAATTTCTTTTTTAATTCGCAAGTCTTTAAAATTATCACATCTTGAAAAAATAGTTTTTGCTTTTATTTTAATTTCACACTGATAGATATTTTTTAAAACAAAAGTTTTTAAAAATAAGGAATCCAAAAAGAACAAAATTATTGTTAATTAAAAAAATTATATTAAACAAGAGTATTTTTTACAGCTCAATGCTAAATTCAAAATGTCCTTAAATTCAAGTTTGTAAGATCACAGTCTTCAGTTTTAAAACATCCCACTCTTGGTAGTCAAATTTGAATTGTTTGGTTTATAAGCAAACTTTTGAGAAAAACAATTACACCTGTAACAATGGAATTTCGAAAATGCATTTTCTTAATTCATAAGCACCACTTAACGTACTAGTATAATAAAACATTTAATTTATTTTTTAAAATTGTGAAAAAGTATAAAACTTATTTTCCATTGTTTTTGCATATTGCAGTATGACCATAACAGGGATTTTTTAAATTTTTTTTCTTAGGTTTTTGTAGATTTTCCTTTTTTGCAGTCGTTGACAAATTTAAAAAGAAAACCTTAAGTGCGATGGGACAAATATAAACTGTAAATATTAAATCTTGTACATGGCAATGAAATAAAAGATAAAAAAAAGATTTTGCTTTAAATTGCAATTAAAAAATATTAAACCATTTATTAGAGTAATTCACATTCAAAATTATTTTTTAAAATTACCTGTATTTTTTATATATGACAAAAATGATATAAAATTGCATATACAGCCCACAAGTAAATTTACTAGGTGACCTTTAAAACCGCCAGTAGAATTTAACAGAAACATTGTGAATTCAACAAATAAATATATTTGTTACCAGGAATTGGAAATGGGCTTTTCAAAAATGTGAAAACCCGTGGAAATTTGTTCAATATACATTTATATACGATTGACGTAACAAAAAGATTGTTAGAAATTTTAGATGTATGCCCAACAATTTTTTAATTGGAGCCAATTTTTATATGTTGGTATTGCTCAGTATCACCACATGGCAAGCCATCTAGGTGTTTTTACTGCTGATGCATTCAAAATTTATAAAGGAAATGGTTTAAAAACAAAACTCAGTACCAAATCTTGCTTTTTTTATTCTTCATTGGTTGAGATAGGAAAACGGTAGCAATAGGTCATCAAATAAAAAATTTTCTGGGTAAATTTGTATAGAAAAACGTATAACTAATTGTGGTTGCAGAAAATACTCTATCATATCAAAATAAAAATATTTAGATAAATTTATTTAATGAACCAACAATACTGTAAGAAATTTAAAATAAATCAACTAGAAAGAAAAATTTAAGACTTTTTTCTGACTGATTTCTTAATAAAAACAAAAAAAAGAAAATCATCCCTGTCATTATCATTAGTTACAATTGAATAATTTCAAAAACCGTATTTTATTTTAATGCCAAACAAATTTACAGTTATATTTAAAGCATAATGTCCGTTTAAAATATTTACATCTTCCTCACCGTCACCATTGTGCGTATTGTCATCGTAAGCGTCTTTATCACTTTCATGGCATTCTGCTGGCATTTATTGCCTTCTTAGTTGTGGCCATCAAAACATTATCTTAAATTTTCATCACCAACGGCATCTTGATGTAACAATTCTAATGGACGAGTGAGTGTCTGTAAGAAAAACCACAATAAAGAGAGAGGAGTATATTACTTGAGTTTTTTCTTTGTTTTTGTTTTTTTTTTTTGTATTTAAGTTTGTGTTTGTTTAATATATTTTGATGAAATGCTTAAGGCGTCATTTGTGCTTTTGTCAGTTTCCGGTCTTCCTTTTAATGTTCCCCATGCAGGGTTGTATGTTTTTCTGTTTTAGGTGTGTTCCTGACTGTATGTGTTTTTGTTATTTTTGATGTTATAAAGTAAAATGAATCCCAAAACAATAACAAAAAAATATTTGTTTAGGCTAATACTGAAACAAAGGCTGCCTATCTGTCTCCTGATAGCATCAAATGTGGCCTCATGTACACACGTATGTACAGACAGATATGTAATGCATGCACAAACAAACCTAATACTGATAGTTAAATAAAATATTCAATATCCTGCCCCAATCTTAAATTCCCTTAGGTCTGAATGCTTTAAAATAAGCAATAAAAAAACCAAACAAAGCGTTTTCAACTAGATTCATTTAAAATAAAATAAAACCCCCGAGTATTTAAATGCAGGAAGAAAAATAGACAAGAAACTTTAATATATTTCAAAAAATAAAAGTTAAAATACTAAAGTTTATTAGGATCTATTAAAGCCAACAAACCATGCTATGGAAACGAATGTACTTTCTATCACCAGAAGTCCACGCTTTCATCTTGTGGTTTATTAAACAGTAAAGAAACACAAATAACATTACTTCGTAACAAACTTGTTTTATTAAAAAAAACAATTACTAAATTTTGGTTAAAGATGTGCATAAATATTTCCAATTTTTAGAAGTTAAAAAAATATCAGTGGGTTCGATGACACCGAAAGTGGCGATTAATTCATGGAAGCCGTAATTTAAATTTTTTTTTTGCAAATCGTTAAATATGCAGAAAACGGTATATTATGAAAAAAAGATACACGGAAACAATTTTTTTACGATTTTATAAACATTTTTATTTTTCGGAAAATTATAGTTTGTTTCAGAATTTTTGCCGTAATTTTAAAATGGAAAGTTATTTTTTTAAAAAATGAAAGCAAACACAAGCTTATATTGTCTTATTTTTAAAAAATAAAAAAATAAATATATATTTTGCATAAATATGAATTTTACAACTTTTTTGAAAAAGTAACGAAATAAATTTTTATAATTTTTTTTGTTTATCAGTAATTGTCATACACTTAAAAAAACCATATTATGTTCATCCTCACCTTAATTATCATAATCTTCGCTATCAATACTCTCATTATCATGTATTTCTTGAAAAATAATACGCGATAGCAAAAGCTGTAGTTTGGAATTTAATAATTGTTGCTTTTCTTTCCGCTCATTTTTTTTATTCATACTAGATATGAATGGATCTGAACTGAAAAAAATCTATTTAAAATATCTTCATTCGACTTTTCTCGGCTGCATTTGCGAACAAAGTGTTCCCTATAATTTTTAAAATCCTTATTTCTGGCTTTCTGAAAGTTCTCTAATCGGTAAAAGGGCATATTTTATGATTTCGGGACCATGAATTAAAAATTTATGTATTGTAGGAGTCATACAAAACCATTTTAACACTCTCGTGAATATAGATGACTGAAACTTGTTCACGCGCCTATCTCCGACAACAATAACAACAATAGTAAGCATTGAACGAACGTTATTTTTGTTAAATACATGACTTTGAAAAAACACGACTTCAAATAGAAAAACGTTAATAGCAAAAAATGGAGCAAAAAAACTGCAAATTTTCTATTTTGTTATATTAAGCTAAGATTGTATACTTTTAGAATATATAAAATTCAAAACCCAACCTTAACTAACTTAAAACTTATGGTTCACGAAACATCAAAAATAGGTCAATTTTAGACCTTTTTTAAAAAATCGTCAAAAATATTTTTACACATATTTTAAGAAACACTACATCATTTTTGAATACCTTAATACCTGAAATTAAAGGTTTTATTCTAAAAATAACACTTTGTTAACGTTTGAAAATTACAGAGTCGTTTAATGCAAAATTTTACTTTTTTCGCTTTTTAAAGAAATTGCAAAAAATTTTGTACTTTGACACGTCACTACGGAGTCAGCTGACAAGATAGATGCTTGAAAGCTTACATAGTGATGTAGAATTTTATCTAGTTTTATCAAAAACCAAATATTAAAAACTTAATTTTAAAAATTCAATTAAGCGTCACTTTCGAACCATTTCAACCCAACGTGGGACGGTAACAACTACGTACAAAAGAATCTCAAAATATAATCAATATTTTTGAAATTTTATAAGGTTTTTTAAGAAATAATTATTATTTTGGAATTTTTTAAGAATTAATAATGTGAACAATTATCGTGATGTTTTTTATTTTTTATATTGACTTAAAATATAACAATTATTTCTGCCAAAAAAATAAGCTTAAAAAAATGATAATTATTTCTTGGTTAAAAAAACCAAAAAATAAAAATATATCTTTTGTTTTGAAAAAAAATTTGAGAAATTACTTTGTTTTCAAAAAATCTAGTTCATAACCATCAAGGTGATTTATTTCAATTGACTTTCCGAGGTTTCCTTGTGGGTGGGTGTTATCCCTATTATGCGTATGTTCAAATGTTTTTAACAAGCAAAAATAATTTTCTGGGACCCATTTTCAAACAAAACCTGCCGACTTCCTGAGTCGATATAAGAACGACCGTTTGTTCGTCCGTCGATTAATCCGGTCGGCTGAATATTCATGTTATCTTGTGAACACGCTAGATACAGGTCGTAATTTTAAAGATATTTCAATGAAATTTAGGTCAGCAAAATTTGTTGGCACTGGCACAAATCCTATTGTTTTTATTAACGATCAGTTAATTTTTGACATAGACCCCATAAATATCTCCTCTATTTGGACGTTTTGGGCTACTATTGATTTTAATATCACTCTTCAGAAAAATCGTCACTTGCATCTAACATTATGCCACCAACTTTTATGCGAAACACAATTATTATCGATACACTTTTTGATATATCCATAATACAAATGTTTTCGCGGAAAAGACATTTTTGGCTCCAACTTCTTTTAATATTATTTTAACTTCACAAAATTTTCGAACTATTTCAATATATGCGAATTCTCAGTTCCACAAAAATGTCCTCAATTATAACCCCACTGCACTGTAGCTCCGCCAAATACAATTGGGGCATACGGAATAAATTTAGATATTCAAGGAGGACTTAACGACTGGAACTATGCGAATGACCTCTATCTCTCTATACACAATTAAAGCTAAATAATTTGGCATAAATTACAACAGGGCTTGCACAGGGTGTCTGGTAGAAAATTTACATTTAAAGACGATTATTTCAAAAAGAAAAAATGGTTCGGAAGAACGGTGGTGCCGTTAAGATTATCGATTGTGCGGATTTGTCAGTCACGATGTCGAAGTCGTCGAACGCGCGTCGCGTGTTTGCTGTGGAGAGATTTTTTAAGAGTAATGTGTTTTACGTAATTGCTCGTTGACATTTTTGTTCAAAAAAAGGTATTCGGCAACTACGTGATAGAGCAAGTAAAAATTTTTTTCGTTCATGGGTGCAAAGACTCCGCGCATCTGATTCGGCTATGAATGTCCCGCGGCTTGGACCATCCAATTAAAATTCAAATCGTTAAAGAACTAAAAGAAAGTGGCTTTGATTGACGCCAACATTTTTGTGACACGATGTTGGAGTGTTTTCGCACTGTAAGTTATATTTTTTGAAGCAGCGAGGCTCATTTTCACTTAAACAGCCACACCAACAAGCAAAACTGTCTGGTCTCCAACAACCCGCAACCTTCAACTAAAACATCAAAAACCATGGCAATGCCCCTGGGTTGCTGCTGGGTGTGTCTTATTTATGTATGAGATAGCTTAACCTTCTTTTTTTTTTTAAATTCTCAAGGCCAGGCAATGAATGTCAATGGTGAAAATTATCAACTTATGATTACGGAACTACTTTTGCCAAACCTGCGATTTCTTCCATTCCACTCTTCACACACGTGGTTTCAACAGAATGGGGCGACTGCGTACACAGCCAGAGCTTTGATGAATTTACTTCAAGAAAATTTCCCCTAAAAACTGATCAGTCGCTTTGGGGACATCCTATTATTATCGAGGTCGTCCCATCTAACTTTAATGGATTTTTTATGGAACTTCCTCAAAAAGAGGGTTTATAATGACAATCCATAATTTTTTGTAGCTTTAAAGTAAAATATTCGTCGAAAAATTAGCTCGATTGAACCAAGTTTACCGCAGCGTGTGGCGAAAAACAGTGTGATTAGCTCAACATACATAGTTTTAAAAAAAAAATTCGCATTTCTTTTTCATTGTTAAATGCTTTTATTAAAACTTTGTGTCAATCATTTATTTATTAAATTTTAAAAGTATAAATCTGCTACGAGACAACCTGTGTAAAGTTATTTCGTCAAGAGAGTATTGCCAGCATATAAGTACATACTAGAACTACTTAAACTTTAGTGACAAATTAAGATTTTACAAATTTTCTTTTAATCCCAACCTTTTTTCTCAAAATAAGTCACGACTTTTAAAATTTTCCCACAAAGTAGCACAAAAAACTTAGAAGGAAATTAATTTTCGATTAAAAGTATCTTTTTGAAGATTAAAAAATTTCACGTATTAAAAAACTTAAATTACCACGGAAAAAATGTTTAAATATTATAAGTATAAATCTTGTATTAGTTCAGATATTAAATAACCATATAACACGTCTAAAAAAAGTTTTTAAACATAAAACTATATAAATTACTTTATAACTCATATGAATATTAACTTATAAAAACATACACAAATTTATTTATAGTTATCTTTATGTTAAAAGAAAATTTGATTTTTATTTTATATGTAAATTGTATGAATGTGTAAAAGTTATAACTTCTTTGCGAAGCCATAATTTATGCAAACATTTTCAAACAAATCGATCTTTATGGTTGTAAAAAGTTGTGGCAACAACTTGAGAAAAAATAAAGAAAAAAAGAAAGAACTAAAATGCGACCAGCAAATAAAAACTCTTAAAGAACATTTCTCACTTAAGTCAAAGTTTTCTTTTCACTTTTATTTTCTTTTTCTTTAACATGCTTTTGCATGTGGGTTTGTACTTAACATTCTTGTTTAGTGCCCAAAGATGCTGTAAAACTTCAGAAATTTTTATATTTACTTTATTAGCTGCTGAAGTGCAAGTTCTTTTAAATGATGCCAATTGCTAAGATGCTTTTTGTTATTCTAACTTAAGTGAACAGTTTTTTAAAAATTAAATTTAACAACGTCGTGTAAAACAATCTAACGTTTTAGATAAAGTAATAAGAAAAGTTGCAAATTGTCTCTTATTTTGGCCCCAAAATATACAATGTATACAATACAATTAATTAAACAATAATAAATTTAAAACCTTAATAAAATAATGGAAAATTTTGTTGTGCCGGGTGCAACAATTTTGCAAAAAATAGTATCTTTTTTAAAAATTTTTAATAACTGGAAGATAAAAAAGGTTCATATATTCTGCATGACCTTAAAAATTACAGTTTCAAAGAATTTTGATTTAAATGTCATATTGTATAAAATAATATTCTTCGAGTTACTTTAGCGATTTAGTTAAAGTATAACGCACCAAGTATGGGCATCTAAACTTGAGATGTGTTGTGGGTGCGATTGGTTCTTGAAAAGTCTGCTTCATTCTGCTTTCTTTTCCTGAGGTATTAAGACAATATTTGGACTAAAGGGCACTTCTTTTTTTGCATAAAGTAAAAATTGGGTTCATTTTGTTCAAAATTCTTTGAGTTTTAAAAATCCATACTCCGTATTTCCGACACCACCTATGAAACCACCGCGGTGGTTGGCGACTTTTTAAAAACCGTGCATAAAATGAGGTTTCATTAAAGAGACAAGCGTTTCAGGCTTTGTTATGACTGAAGAGATTTATGAAATATCCTGCAGATAACAAATTTTTAATTTCTTACTTTTAAATAACTGGATTTTTTTAAGACTTTGCTTATTAAAGTTATCTTTTAGAGTTGGTTATATCGGTGCTTGGAGGTTAAATAAATAAGGTGGTTAGCAAATACGAATGAAAGTAATTCCAACTCTATTATTCTTACAAAAAGCCCGGTTTTAAATTGGGCAAACTTTTATATATTTTCATTTTACCTTTCCGTAAAAACCTGTTATTGCTAATAATCGATATATTGTACAATACAAGACAAAGAGTTGTAAAAAAATTTTATTATTAATATTCTAAACAGGTCTATTTTTTTATGGTCACTCTTATATATAGCCCAAGTATTATAAAAATTGTGCATTAAAAATTTATCTTAATTCTCAACAAGTCTTCGAAAATTATTGAAGTTTATACTTAAAATGATAACGTATAAACGTAAGAACGATTTGATGCCTATAACTGTAAAAACTTCTTTAAAATATATTACTTTAAAAAAAGTAATTGTTTAAAATTAAACATTCAATAGTCTATATAACCTTTCCTAATACGGAGAAGCTGCTTATATTGCCGGCATTTTTGGAACATTTTCTTATTTTTTATTAATTTTTGTTTAGCTTTGGGTTTCTTTTTTAACTAGTTTAGTTGTTCTTTGGTGCAGTAGTAATGCTGATGTTTCAAATTATATTATTGTTGTTGAGATTGTTAAAACTATTGTTGTTACTCTCGTTAGAATTATTAGAGTATAAAAAATAGATTACGCTAACAGAAAGTATAAGTGGAAAACACAAGTGAATGGGAGAAAGTAGGATAACTATATATAAAATAAACTAAGGTGGTTAATATTATTGCTCACGGCGTACAACTAACGGAATAAATTTAAACTAAATTACGAGAGAAAGTAAAAAAAAATGCTAGTTTTTTTATACAAAACCGCATTAAATATAATTTTTTAAGGTCGAATCTATCATAGCTAAACTGTTACTAAATAACAAAAACGAAGAAGATAATAAATTAGATGTTGCTGAAAACATTAACAATACACGAAAAAGCAAAATGGAATTTCCAATGAAAGTTATTGAAACAATACAATTTTACGTCGTCCTTGCAAAGATAACTACAAATATCGTTAACCAATAAATTTGCTATAAAAATTGCAACACATTTAATAAATAGAAAGGCTTATAAGGAGTTTAATACAATATTTTTATTTAACCCAAAATGTAACAGGGGATTTTTTGCAAATAATTTTAATGTCCCAAATTTATAGTCTAATATCCATTTTAGATATATCAGTAGACTCAAAATAATTTTGTGAGTTTAAAAATGTTGGGGTATTGGGAAGATTTTTAGGAATAGGGGGTTTGCGCCTGATAATTTTGTACCATAGTTTGTGACTTTAGCTGCCCTAATAACAGATATTTAAAATATATTTTTAGTTGCCCTCATTGTTGAAAAGTTTACAGATCTCATTAAAATTGTTTAAGAAAGCTTTATTAAATTCTACGGTTCTATGGCATGCGGCGGATTTTAGTCATCTTTCCATAGTTCTTTAATGCAATTGAAAAAAGTAAGTGGCTAGTCCGGTTCTTAGTTAGATCATTTATGAGAGTCAAAAAAGGTTTGTGGCGTATTTGTCTAAAAAAATTAGTTCCGTAGAAAGAACTTATGGTTCTACTAAGCTTAAATTTTAGGCAGCAGTATTAAGCGTTTAGAAGTTAAGTTTTTTTGTTGAAATGTTACCGTTTTAAATAGTAATGAACCACGCCTCGAATTTAAACGGCTGATTAGCAAAATGAACTCTTAAGCTGCAGACATTAAACTTTAAGATACAACATCGCGAATGTTTGGAAAACGTTGCGTTATACTATTTTACGATCTTTTTAAAAAAGAAGATTAAGGGCATGAATATGTTTAAGAATTCGTCATTTAAATCCAAACAAAATAGAAAATTGATTGCAGGTATAATCAAAAATTAGAAATAGTGGCCACATGTGAAAACTTAAGATGCTGCAATTCATTCCAATATGCATTTTGGATGGGCATAATATACTTTCTAAGACCTTTAAAGATCTTAAAAATTTATACCATTAGCTTAAACGGCTAGTAAAGTTCATGAGTATGTAAGCGGATATAAAACTTGTCAGAGAATAAAATCTCTAAACAGTGTGTTAAGACTTTCAATGTGCAAAAATTTTAAATAGCTTGTGACGTTTTCAATATTTAAATATCAATTTTTTTGTCTGCAAAGTTAAAAATTTTTTGTTTGTTTTAAGAAAAAAAAATGAGTCGAAAAAAATTTACACTTGTAACAAGTGAAATATATAGAATTTCCGCTACAAAAGGAAAGAAAGGTTGTAGCAGGATGCTTGAGTATCTATGATACATAGATATGTATTAATAAATATTATTGATTTGTTTTAAAAATCTTTTAACATCTTTTTTTTTGTTAATAAAATGCTTTACAATATTTGTTGCTTTTTAAAATCCCCTTTTTGATTATGTAATAAATACGTCAAAAACGTGTTAAAACTAGCTTGTAATTTACATTTTTCTCTTAAGGATTTAGTATCCAATTTAATATGCACTACGTTACCTGGCAGCATTCAAAAATTTGCATGCTACGACTTTCACCTCATATGTGAAATTTCGATACATATCTAGACTCTGCCATAACATCTATTTAAATATTGTAAAAAATCATTAAACGATAATATATTGTCATATTGCTCGTTATTTAAAATCTAAAAGTTTATTTCTTGAAACCCCCCAAAACAATTTTTTAGTTGCTTTAGTTAACTTTTTTGCCAAGGAGGTTCACTAACGCTTAAAACTAAATTTGTTAGGGATACTATTTCTGTGTCTTTTCATTCGCTTTTTACAAAAGCCCACCATGATTCTACAGACCAATATTCGGGACAGTTGGACGGCTTTTCCTCTCGTGGTACAAAATTTACACCAGTTTTTGAATATCACTCAAAAACGGCTTCGAATTTTTGGTCACAAAACAAATTTCTGGTTGGATCATTTTATATATTAACCTTTAAAACTGCGGATGTTTTAAAAACACGTGCTAAAACTTTACCTGCCTAACTTTTTTTATATATTGGTTCTAAACATATTAATGCTGTATAGGGTATTGTTTGATAGGGATTGACCGGGCATTACTTACTAACTTGTTATATTAAAATCTGTTTACATATTTAATATTTTAAAACAAAATTACGTAACTCATACCAGAGAATATATTTATTACTTCGAAATTTTTTCTAACATTTGCTTTTTTTTATTTATTTGTTAAAAACAATATTCTTAAGTAACAAGCACTTTTTGTAAAATTGTAATTACCATTAGTAAGATTTACGTTGAGTGCTCTTGAGCGTATTATCTTAAATATAAAGCATAATGTAAAAGAAACACATAATTCTTTATTATTTTTTCAAAATCTCTAAGGATACTTTCAATAGCTTAGTAGGCTTTATTTATTTTATTTAATTAATTTTAAAATTTATTCTGAATTTTTTTGGGATGAAAATATTGCGCCCTCAGCAATATGTAAATTCAAATATATTTTAAGTGTATTTAAGAGCCCCTCGTTGATACATTTCCTGTATTTATTTAATTTTTTTAATATTAATTAAATCATAAAAGCCTAGGGATATGATTTCACAAAATTTCCGTTGTTTCACTTGTTTCAATTTAAATAACCAAAGAATACAAAATGAAAGTTTGTTGTTTTTAAGATTTGTATCAAGAAAAAATAAACAAGCAAAAATAAAGAAAAAAAAATTACTTTTTTAAAGGAAATTCCATTTAATTCTTTCCTTTATAATTTGTTTTAAGAATAATCCTAAAAAAATTATATCCAAATACGAGCATAGTAAAATGCACTTTAGCGTTGGAAGCAATTCCTCGTTAGCTCTGTTTAAAAGGTAATTTAATATATAAGTAAAGGTATAATCATATTAAATTACAGAAATTAAAAGTTGCAAAAGTGCTCGCTTAATAATTATATGAACATTTTAAATCTCAAATGGTTTCTTAAGACAATTGCAAGAAATTTCTTACAAAAAAAAATGTAAAAACAGCAAGCAACTGCACATCATAATGACTATAATACCATTAACGTATTTGTAAGAGGAAAACAGAAAATGTGTGAGTGTTTGTTGTTAGACTTTGAAGCATGCAATTTAGTAATCTAATAATAATAATAATAATAATAATAATAATAATAATAATAAACTTTTTTTACAATTCGTAATGAGACTGATGAAAATTATACTAAAACACTAAACATAAATCTGCTGATGCTTATTTTTTTTTTGTACATTCATTGCCTTTCCGCTCTCGAATTATTTACTGCGTATAAGTAATATATAGTCTTTGGAATTAAATAAAATCTTTTAATTAATCATACGTACAGCTTGTGGAAGCTTGTCAGTGATGGTATTTAAGATTTTCAGTTTTGTGCCAAAACGTTATCTAAGAAGTGCTACAATATCTTAAAAAGTGCCAAAAACAATGACACCAATTTTATTTAAAATTTTCACAGATTAAATTTATATGTATTATATAAATTAGTATTACAAGAACAACACTTAAAAAGAACTTAAAAAGGCAACCCAAACGCAGTTTTTATATTAAAAAATCGTCACCTAAAATGCAAGACAACGTATTACCAAAAAATTCAAAATTGGGTTTTAATTGATTACGATTCACAATATTTTATATTGCATAAATGTATAAAATTTTAAACTTTTGTTTCAAAAAACAGCCAATTTATAACTAAACTTCAAAAAAAAATATCATAACCAGATTCACTGTGGTTGCATTCACTCTTTTTATTGTTTGTGTTTTATTTACTACTGGGATAACCCAGTAGGTTTTGATGAACTGTGCCTTTTAGCCGAAATAAGTTAACCAAAATTATTGCAAAAAGTTGTCCATTTAGTTAAAACTATATTTTACATAGTTCTATAGATATGCCAAAAATTTTTTTTTCTTTTTAAAAGAAACAATAACTACTATATAAGCTTCATACAAAAAATAATCTAAGTAAACTTTACTTAAATGAAGCTATAGCGGTGTCAAAAGTACGGTGAGTACGGTTTTTCTTAAACCAAGTACAAAATTTCTTACTTAAAATATGATTTTTTAATAAGAATTTCTTACTTTTAGCAACAGTTAATCCAAAAAAGGATTGATTTAAGCTCGGAACCTTACTAAATATAAGCCGAAAATAGGTTGATTCAAGCCGTAAACGCGGTTAATCCGAAAATAAAATGTCTATTTTTTTTACTTATGGGCTTTATTTTCATTAAGAAAAAGAGAGTTTTTTTTCAAAAATCTTATTTTTATGTTATAGTACTTAAAATTTATAATTTAAAAATTGTTTTGTACTTACCGAAGCTGAGATTCGAACCAAGGACTTTCCGCCAAAACAATTTGTTTTTAAATGTCCAATAATATATTAAAACTACAAACTTTTCTTTACTTTATTTGTTGAAGTAATCCAAATAGGCTAGATTTAAGAAAGTGTAGGTAGGGATCGTACTTAAAAATTTTAAGAAAGTTTTTGGATAAATTCAAGAATAGAATTCTTGATTTTAGAAAGCGGGTTTTCTTTCTGTGTTCTTTAAGGTCTAAAAACTGTTAATTGTAGTTTTCAAAATATGCAAAATTTTTTCTTTAGATCAAGTTGTTTATTGCTGATTTCCGCTTTTTTTGCTTATGTTTGAGTATTCTTTTAATACAGTTGCAAAGATTAATGATACGCTATTTTGTTACAAAAAAAATTCGAGATGACGTTAGGAATATAGGATAAAGAATCCTTTAAAAACAGTTTTTTGACAAATATATTTTTCGCACCATATTATTCCAGGTTTAAAAATATCAAAACATAGTTTTGGTTTCAGTTCCTGTATGACAACTGAAAATAAAAACATTTTCTTTTAATTTTAGATTTCTTGAAAAAGCGCCAAAATTTTATTGGCCGTGGCACTAAACTTTCAATTGTGCCAAAATTGTAACAATTTTTCCACATTTTCCAAGAGTAAAGCCTGTGTGTTCATATATTTATGCACTTTACATAGTGATAAGGGTATATATCAGTTTGTCATTCCGTTTGTAATTGCTGTATTGATTATCCATTTGCGACCCCATAAAGTATATATATTCTGGATCCTTATAGATAGTGAAGTCGATTTAGCCATGCCTATATGTGTGTCTGTTGAAATCAAGTTTCCAGGCCAGTTTAGGTATAATGACAAAGTATTGCGGTCAAACTATTATAAATATCTCTGAGATGATCGCTATTTAAAATGAGCGAAATCAGTTTACCACGAACCTAGATATAGGTAAAATACGACGATTGCCCCAGATTTGCAAGAATGTTTGTATCAAAAGTAACATTTTTCTGCCAAAATAAAATCAGAAAAAATAGTTATTTATTTAAAATATTTTAAAAAAATTAAAACATATATATATTTCTGAAAAAAAAGCAAATTTGGAATAAAAAGTAATAATTAAAACTGTAAAACAAAAATAAGTAAGAGCGCTTTATTCGGCTGCGCCAAATCTTATATACCCTGTATATTGGTATATTAATATACCCAGCCAGTTTTTCTAACCAAGTTATTTTGTAATGCAAATATTATAATATATATACCTTGTGCCGGGCTTGAAGTCCAAAGCAATCTTGGTTTTCGAAATAGAAAACTTTACGAAAATTTTGTATGTTCGTATGTATATTAGAAATACCATGTAGAATGTTTGAGGTAAAGAATTTTAAAAGTTTTCGACACTATTCGTATTAAAAGTTTAATAAAAGTTGTTATCTTGTTTGGGAGGTTTTAGTCCCCCTGCTCTTCTCTAACTATTTTTTTCTTAAATGTATGAATTATTTGATCATTATTTTTTTGCAAACTATTCGAAGACGATAGTAGTTATATTTTTCCAGATTTAGCGAATCAAAAATTTTATAAAAATTTTTCATTAATATGTAGTGTTCCCTCCCCTTGCTTCTTACCAATTAAATTTTTTTCAGAATGTCCAATTATTTTTTGTAGATTGTTTAAAGCCGTCAGCTGTTTTCATTTCTGATATTAAAGCAAATCGAAAATTTCAAAAAAATTGAGATATTTAAGAATATATGCAAAGGTTATTACCCAAAAACTGTCTTTTTGGGTTCTCACTTATATCTCGTACACCAATTTTGCTTATTTTAAGTATAAATGGACCGAAAATTTTATTTAAACAGACACAGAGCCGGAGAGATGCACAGATGTACAGAGAGACAGATGGGCAGACGGACTTGGCTATTTTGATTGCTCCAGAATATATATAATTGTGGGGTCTAAAAAGAATATAGTAGAAACTTCAAACGGAATGACAAACTGATTTATACGCTTATCACTATGTAAAGGGTATTAAAAAATAATCGTGATCAATGAAAAAGGAACGGATCACGTAGCTGGTTTAAAGGTGCTAAGAATTCAAAAAAATTAATGTCCAAAAATGCCAAAGATAGGCTGCATAAGAATTATAGCTTTAATAAAATTTTAAGAAACTTACACTGAACAAGGTTCTTTGAGATCGACCAGTGCCAAGAAAAAGTTGTATGTCCTCTTCATATAAAGTGTAAGAACAACAATCAGTGCCTCTCCTCAAAGAAGTGGTTACGTAAATAATTTTGTATCAGTTCCCTTCCCGTAGCGTCTATTCAGTTAATTGTTGGGTAGGTTTTTTTAATTCTCAATCTAAGGTATAACATCAAATTTACCTTAACAAGATAACATTTTTTAAATTATTTAAGTGCAAAAGGGCACTTTCCTCATATATGCATAAAGAAATGAAAACTTTGAGATTCTGGTTTAAATTTTTACAGAAAAATGTAAAAATTATATTTTTTATTGCTTATAACACTTCCCTTAAGTTTTCAGTTTGTTCTAAAAGTTAGGTTCAACCGGCTGAGTCTTTTGTCTGGAACGAATTTTTGTTCAGAAAAAAATACACCTTATCTATAGAGCAGTGAACAAGATGTTAAGTTTAAGGTGGACCAAAGAAGTCGTCCGATGTGGTTTGGCTTACATTTTCATTATTGAAAAACTTCGATTCTATTTTTGATTATGTTTATTTGAACCTTTAGAATTTTATTGGTCAATCGAGGAGATGATATCTGCCAAAAAGGCGCCGTCAAAATTGATTGATATACAGGCTCGTTTTATGGCTTTTTTCATCACTTCGGCAAAAATTTCGGGCGACAAATTCTCACGCTCGTGTCAAATGTTGTCCTTGAGGACTTTCAGGATTTTAAGCTTGTTTACGTCAACATGAATCTTTAAAAAAAACCCCCACGAAAAAAGTCTGGTATGGTTAAATCGGTCGATGTTGTGGGCCAATGTTAATCGCTAAAGAGAGATGAGGCGACCCGGGAGCACCGCCTTCAAAATATTGATTGTGACTCAAGCAGTCAGTGTCATTGCTCCGTACTTTTTCCAAAAACCTGTCCTTCAGTCCTAATTTATTAAATTTCAACAGAAAAAACTTCGGTAACATTGCCCTATAGCGCGCATCGACGTTCTCAAAAAAAATGACCCGATGACTCCTCCAGCGTGAAGAGCACACCACGCAGTCTATTTAAACATTTGTAATGGCTCCTCAGCATTGCTTGGAAATAAGGTGCCCTTAAAAGCGATAGTTTTGCTTTTTCACGTACCCGCTGAGGTTAAAATGAGCTCATTATGATTTTATTCGAAAAATCGTCCACTTTGTCCTTGAGATTGAGAATGGATTGTTCGTAGGTTATACGCGTTAAGCTGATGCAAGAATTAGACCTTGCACGGGAACATGCGCAGGTTTTCACCAAAATTCGCCTTAGAGGCAATCGGCTGATGGCTTATTGCGACGCACGGCGTCTGCTCGATGTTTCTGGTGACAGCGTGACATCCTTGCCAGCAGCGCCCATTTTCTCGGCAGAGTGGGCGCTCCGGTGTCAGCTACTCTTGGCAGCGTTTTGTGTGGTCCCATACTCTTCAAGGCTGGTGGCGCCAACACCATAGATAAACTGTTACGCAAAAAAAAAATAGACCCGATTATTCCATGTTCTTGCGAAGTGAATCGCTCCATGGATTGTTCACTTGTACGCTACATTTTTCTAGTTCACAAATGTCAAAACAGATTTGACATTGTCTGCATTTGCAAATATAAGAGCATCTTTCAATAGGGTGATTTCTTTTGACCCACCTTGATTGCCCCTGCTAGGCATTTTACTGTTCAATCAGACTTGGCAAATTTTTTTTAAATAAGTAAGGAAATCAATACAATATGTTGAAGCATTTCTCAGCGCATAGCAACTTTAATTAAAAATATCAAAGTTTTTTATTGCAAAAAAATTAAATCATCCTTGAATGTTTTAATTTTATTCTTTTATGAATTTGAATTTTTTTTATATTACATGAGAAAAATTCATATTAATGTTTAACTTTGATATCGCAAAATCACTTATTGAAGAATAAGCAAATAGCTCAGCAATATAAAACCCTTAAAAACCTCCAAAAAATGCAGTTAAAAATCAAAACAAACAAATAAAAAAAATTTGCTAACAAACAAACACATCATCTATCTTACCGAAACATCTAACCCAACAATATACATTTTTCGATTTTTACAAGAATGACTAAGAAGTTTATTTATGTTCTATGTGCTTGCTAGCCAAGGTACGTTTTAACTGGTATTATATGATGGAAAAACTTATACAAACGGAAGCTTAAATTAGGTGCAAAGTGTTTAGTTACTGGTATAAAAAAACCGTATTATATGCTTTTCGATAACAATTTTTTTTTTGCATTTCATTATATATTTTTTCCCTAAAATACTTTCAATCGTTCTCTATATACTTAAACGTTTTTAAATAGCAATCTGTCGAATAAAACAGGAAATATTTGGGCTGCTTTTTAAAATCCAACATGAATAATGACTTTTTAAATTGATGTTTTTAGAGGGATTTGTGTAAATTTGCTAAAAATAAGCTCAAATTAAAAAGCAATTGGTCATTAGAGATAAAAAATCCATTCCAAACCGGAAATTGGTCATTTATAAATAAACGAACCCACACACATTATAAAAGCATTTTTCATTCAATTTTTTTAAAACTTTAGTACTGATTTGTAAATATATTTTTGTATTTATTTACATACATTAACTGTTTTCACATGAAATATTTGTATCCATGTATATGTTTGCAAGGATCTTAAGAGATTAAATTTTGAGTAGCAACCAGAGAGAAAAAAGGCTTTTTTGGCCACTTTAATAGAACACACAAATTAATGCTAAATTGTGTAAATACTTTAGGGTTTTTTTCTTACTTTCTGCTACTTTTTTAAATTTAGTTAAAATTTATGTATGCCATGGGGTGAACAAAAAGGATTAATTTTGTAAAATTTTTATTTTTGAGCGCTTGCAAGTAAGAACGGAAGGTTTTTTGTTAAATTTTTGAATATTCTTGCCTTTGGTTAGAGTTCTGTGTAGTTTTATTAGAAAAACCCTCAGCAAAAAAATTAAAGCTATTCTATGAAAATATCTAGTAATTAATAAAACGTTAATAATGTTTGCTAATTGAAGTCTCTTAAAATAGAACTCAAACACTTAGCTCCTTTCTTAAGATTAATCTACATATTAAACATTTACCGCAAAAAATTACAACTCAAATAAGCTACAGAAACTAACTAAAAGTGCGATCACTTTGAAAATATGGAATTAGGTTTAAAAGTTTTAACAACAAGCAAAATAGTACCAGCTTAATTAACTTTTGACCTCTGCCTGTATAAATAAATAGTCCCTAGTTTAAAACTTAAAGACTCGTAAGCTTCAAAAATAGCAAAAAAAAACAAAGGTGTGCAAAAACTACCTTCTGGTTACTTTCTTGACTTCCGACCAAAAATACAATAGAAAATTTTGTCGCAAAGACCAACAGTGCCCGGCTTGCACAAGTTGAATGCTTAAGTTTAATAAACTAGTTTCATTGCTGATGCGCCAACACAAAACGTGCTCGTACTGTGTGTTAACCCGAAAATGTCCGAGCTGTAGCTCTTTGAAAATGAGAACGACTTCCATGGAGGTTTTTTGTCCTGCTCTTCATGGTGTTGATGTGAATGATGTTTCTTGTCAATAAGATGGTGCATTTTGCCGCACATTTCACGCTTCAATCGATTTATTGCGTACAATGTTGGATGGCTGTTTAATTAGTCAAAACGGTGATGTCAATTTACCGCCAAAAGACTGCAATACTACGGTGTCAGACTATTTGCTGTAGGGCATCGTTTAAGACAAGTGTTGTGCCGACCAGCGAAGGCACACAATTGTGCTGTAACGGCCGAGATACCACCCTACATACTCAAAACAGTACTCGATATTGGATCTATAAAAGGGGTACTTGTAAGGACGGCCGCAGCTGCTAAATAAAAAAGTAATATTTCATGTTTAAATAGAACAATTGTTCTTTACAGAAAAAATGTATACTTGGCAAAATTATAAGCTGCCTTTGCTTTACTAAATTTATTTTTGACTTAAATTTTAAAATCGATTGCCCTTTAGAAGTACTAAAACATAATTTTTTCCATTATTTTCCCCTTTGGTTATAAAACTGCCGAAAGTACCAAGACCGTTTTCATATTTTTTTTAAGATCAGTCGTTCGCAATTTACATAATGTTTTTATCTTTTTTGGTTTAAAATTACAAAAGTTATCTTAAAAGTACCAAAATAAAATCATTTCTCTTTTTGGCCTTCTAGGTGAAAAGCTTAAAAAATACCAAAAAGATTTTCATGTTTTTTGGATGTATAAAGCAGGTTATGTTATGCTTCTTTACAAATTGGCTTAAAAATTACAATATGAACTAAAGCGGGGTCAGGATATAGCTTTTATCCTGATTTGCCACTTAAAGTCTTTAATTTTGAAGTTAGTTGGGTGAATACGATGCTTTTAAATTATCATCGGTTGTATAAAAAATAGCAACTTGAAGATTTTTGACCCACTTTTGCAACTTAGGGTGTGGATATTCGAAGTCCCTTCTTAGTAGATCTGGAGTACTAAGTTTTCAGTTTTACTCAGATATTAGGCGATTCCTTTATGTTTAGATATAACAAATTTATTTAAAAGGCCATTTGAAAGATATTTTTTTACTTATTTCATATTTTGTCTACGATATTTATGCTTTTTAATCTTTAATTAAAAAGTTTACGTTCTTTAAACAAGATTTTCTTTTTGAAATATATATTAAAATTTATTTGGATTTTTCCGTCAAATGTTATTTAAAAATACAAAACTTATTTTAAATTTTAAGTTAAGTTTCAAATTAAATATTCTTATGCTCAATATTTGTGTCTAATTTTAGAAATTTTTAAAACTTTAATACCAGCCCTATTATATAAATACTTAATACCAAAAACATTTTAATTCTTCCCATATAAAAGTCTTAAAAGCGCTTCTTCTTACATTTGGCAAAATTTATGAATCCTGTGGTTTTGGTAAATTACACTAGGCAACAGCCATTTTGTTATTTGTTTCTAGCATACTTTTTCTCATGGATTTGGACCTACTGAACACGAAAATGAATTTTAAAAATTTTTCTGTCGATTGGTTTGCGAGATACAAATTTTTTAATTTTTTTTTTTTAATTTTTGGAGGTACACTTACTATTTTGAGCATATCTTTAGTCTTCTTTGACCTATTTTATCCTACTACTACTCAAATTAAAGACAATTGAGCCGTCTACAACTTATTCTCAGAAAATTTTCAAATCGGGTTAGTAGTTTTGATGTTGGCGGCTTAAAAAGGTTAAAAAACTGGGTTTTTTTAGTAAAAATGTGGCTGAAAAATTCATATAAAAATTCATATAAAATATAAAACGCGATGTTAACAGCGATTTTAATTTTTTTACGTATAGCTGACACTTTTCCAAAGAAAATAAGCCCTTACTTAACAAAATCTGATGACAAATGGCCGACTTATTATTTTTTTGGTAAACGACCGAAATTCCGCTATTTTACGATTTTTTGATTTTCATTATTTGCACAGCTTACCTACCCAACGCAAACGAATAAATACATTTGAACTTAATTTAAAATAAACAAATTAGTCTTCGTATATTATTTTTTAATTTATTTGAGTAAAAACAAAGATATAAGTGTACATTTTATGCCATGTGGAAAAACTGCTGACTTCTTCTTTGTTTTTTGTATTCGCTGCAATCGGTCTCACGTATTAGGGTCCAAATATAGTCACCCATCATAGCCGTGTCATAGATGCCCTGATAGCGTCGTTCCATAGCCTTCAATTCCTGATGAAAGCGCTCGCCGTGTTCGTCGCTCACGTCTCCTAAATTCTCAGGGAAAAAATCCAAATGAGAATGCAGAAAGTGTATTTTAAGTGACATGTGCACTCCCATGGCTTCATAGTTCTTTACCAGATCCTCAACTATGTCCTTATAATTCGGGCTTTTGTTGTTTCCTAAAAAGTTTTCCACAACAAGCCTGAAGGAATTCCATGATGCGGCTTCGATGGGTGATAACAGCTTTGGGAATTTTTCATCTTTCAAAATTTTTTTTATCTCGGGTCCTGCGAAGACTCCTTCTTTAATTTTTGCCAGCGAAAGGTAAGGGAAAATTGACCGTAAATAGGCAAAAGCTTCACCTTCTTTGTCTAATTTTTTGGCAAAATTTTTAATCAAACCCAATTTTATGTGCAGCGGCGGAAGTATTATATTTTCACGGTTCTCTATTAGTGGTTTGCGCTGAACATTCGCTTCTCCAACTACAGGTTTCGTTCGTACCGGCCATTTTTTTTTTATATAATGCTGATCATCAGCGCGGCTATTCCAAAGGCACAGAAAACAGCAATGTCGCGTATAGCCTCCTTGGAGTCCACACAGAATGGCCACAACTTTAAGGTCGGCGCATATTTTCCAATTGTATTTCCTATACTCTATGCATTTCAGCAAAATGTCCATAGTTTCATAGTTCTCCTTTGAATGAACCGCATGAGCAATAGGAACAGATGGCTTTTCATTCCCATTATGTAAGAGAACTGCCTTCAAGCTCTCTTTGTTGCTGTCAATAAACAACCTCCATTCGTTGGGGTTGTGAATTTGGTGAAGCTCTTGGAACAAGCCTGAAATGTCGCTGCAAAAACATATTTGGTCTTTCTTTGTATAAAATTTTGCATACTCCTTGTGACGGTTTCTGTACGCTGTTACTTTCACTTCTGAAGCCACAAATCCACACTGTATCATCCGAGACGCAAAAAGTTCGGCTTTCTCCTTAGTGAGACCAAAATCGCGCACCCAATCGTTTAGTTCGGCCTGTGACAGTAATTTTCGCTTTGCACCCGGCTCAAATTCGCTTGCATTTGACTCGGACTCTTCTTCTGACGATTCTGCTTTTTGAAGAGATGCACCAGGGCACACTGGATATGGCACATCATGCGAATGTGGTACTGGAAGCGCAAACGATCCCACTTGAGCGTAGTTCCATTTAAAAAATCTTCCTACCCCACTGTTTGTGGTGAGGCAAAAATAACAGTCTGTGGAATGGCATAGCGGCTTTTTCCACATCATTGGTGTATCGAATTTCATATGGCGGCTAAAATTAAAATAAATTACTATATTCGCTATGTATAATGTGTTTAAATAAAAATTCTTACCTTCCGCCAGCTGCCCAGTTGGTTAAGATTATATAGCAAAGATCACACAGCGACTTAGGTGTCCATGGTTCTGTGATATTTGGTGAAATACCAAAATAATTCAAATAGTGCAATTGTACTGCTGGAGTAAACTTGTGTGCGTGATTTTTTTTTATAAACTGGCCACAAACATTGCAGAAATTGTCTGGATCGTTCAAACACTCGAACACACGTAGTCTTTTACTCATTGTCTTCCTTGCGTTTTCTAAATATTAACTTCTTTACACTTTCACAGACAGTTTTGAAATGCAATTGATAACCGTGTCTCCTTATGTTTAAATATGTATGAGCATGTAGTGCTGTAAATAAATTAAAAAATAATATACGAAGACTAATTTGTTTATTTTAAATTAAGTTCAAATGTATTTATTCGTTTGCGTTGGGTAGGTAAGCTGTGCAAATAATGAAAATCAAAAAATCGTAAAATAGCGGAATTTCGGTCGTTTACCAAAAAAATAATAAGTCGGCCATTTGTCATCAGATTTTGTTAAGTAAGGGCTTATTTTCTTTGGAAAAGTGTCAGCTATACGTAAAAAAATTAAAATCGCTGTTAACATCGCGTTTTATATTTTATATGAATTTTTATATGAATTTTTCAGCCACATTTTTACTAAAAAAACCCAGTTTTTTAACCTTTTTAAGCCGCCAACATCAAAACTACTAACCCGATTTGAAAATTTTCTGAGAATAAGTTGTAGACGGCTCAATTGTCTTTAATTTGAGTAGTAGTAGGATAAAATAGGTCAAAGAAGACTAAAGATATGCTCAAAATAGTAAGTGTACCTCCAAAAATTAAAAAAAAAAAATTAAAAAATTTGTATCTCGCAAACCAATCGACAGAAAAATTTTTAAAATTCATTTTCGTGTTCAGTAGGTCCAAATCCATGAGAAAAAGTATGCTAGAAACAAATAACAGACAAAAGTTTGTTATTTGTGACCTAGTGTTATGTGTGTTCTTAACTTTAAAATTATAGAAAAAGTTTGTTTTTATATTCACTTTGCTTGTCTTTTAGCTTAGGAGGTTAGGATTGCGTATAGCAACTTTTCACTTAATATTTAACTTTGTTTAGAAATTTTAAGGAATAATAGACAAAAAAGCAAAACAGATTCGGATTTACCAAGAGAAACAAATATACAATTTTATGCTTGTATGTCAGTATGCCAAGAATTAAATTTGACATGACAGGGAAAAAGTTTAATTTTTAAATTTCTTTTTTCGAAAATGATTACTTTAAATTACATTAAGTAAGAGGCTAAAGGAATAAAAAAAATTTAAAAACTTACATTTTTAATATAAAATTTTGTTTAGAAAAAATATTATCATAAATATGTTACACTTTAGAAGAAGTTTTATATACTCAAAGCCACAGTATTTTGCTTATTTTTCTTAAAAAAAATCAAATGAAAGATTTTCCTGTGAAACAATAAATAACTTGAAATAAATTAACGTAGTTAATACCAAAATTTTTTTAATAATTATAACAATTTTTTATAAACAAAACACGTAACGCAACCAGATAGAACAAACAATAACAATTAATTTCCTTAATTCTTAATAAACATAAATAACATATAAGATGCGATATAATTTGATAAACCAGGTTTTGAAGTCAGTTATATTTATTTCGTTTTTAAAAATTTTAATAATTTTTCTTATATATACATATGTTTATAATATATATTACTTCTAATAAGGTTTTCTTTTAAAGTTATAGTGTCTTAACGAAAAACGTCTTCTTTTTATTTAGTGCCACCCTTTTTTAAAAGTACCTGAAATTTTTTAAAGTACATACTTCATTTTGCTACAATTTTGGGATGTTGGCAGTTTCCATAAATTTTTTTAATTGAGACTGCAAAAAGTTTTATATCTGCACCAGGTAAATATTAGATGATGTTCTTGAAAAAATTATTTTTGAATGTTTAAGTATAAGTTGAAAGTTGATCAAAGGGCAACTTCTTGAAATTTTTAGGAAAAGTGAACAGTTGAAACTTCAACTACAGGTACAACTTTTAAGTCAAAAAAATGCTCTTTAGCTAGGACAAAGTCTAATGAAAAACTTTAAAAATAATAAATGAAGTTACATCAAAACAGATGCAAGCTTATCACAGTTGTACATTTTAAAACTGGAGTTTTAAAACAAAATAAATAAAAACTTGATTTTTCTTAGCTCAAAATTAATTTTAAATTTAGAAAACAATTACTAGTAAACACGATTGCTATTAAATATACATACACGCTGCAAAATCTTAACGAATTTATAAAATGTTTTTTTCAGAAACAATTTTTTTAAACATTAATGCATAGCCATTTGTAAAATGTCGAAGAATTCAACTTTTTTATTTCTCTATTTGCTACGATGCTGGTTATCATGTATGTATTTAATTAAAAATCAAAACAAAATCAAACACTGTACATTATGCGTATACGTTATTTTTAATTCACATAGGAAATACATATTACTCATACGTCTGAATACAAAAATTTAAAAATGGAATTAAAATGAGAACGAATAATATAACAGTGCAAGCAAACCTTATATGTGCTGTCAAACCAGACTTGTACCTCTGCCGATGTATTGATCCTCTAAGACAAAATTTTACGAAATTCGAAGCCTAAAATTGAAAAGTGAGCCAAATAGCAAAAAATAAGTAAATTTCTATTTCCTAAACTATACACGATTGAAACCAAATTTTTTGAAGCAACGGGCCTATATCAGGTCCTTTTTTCAAAATTTTTGTCCCGTTTAAGTGAAAGTGCGTGAAAACGTTTTTAGTTTTGCTAAGGTCAAGTCTATAACTTTTAAATTAATTGAAACATAAATACAGGTTATGTTGCATTTAACAAGCCCCAAACAATATTTTATTTTGTTAAAAGGGTGAGTTATTTTTTTGAACTTTTAAGCTACTTTTTGTAGCTTCTTATCCTAAATTAAATAAACATGACTAAAATTTCATTCGATAGGTGTTTTTTGATAGGTGTTGTAAAGAGTGTGTAGTAATTACCAGTTCCATAAGAACTTAAAAAAACAAGAACAAAAGAATCACCATTGAAACTGACCTCAAAAAATATAAACAACCTTTTGGTACTTTTAGGCATTTTTAGCATTTTAAGTCTAGAAATAAAATGGTCAGTAGTAAAATAGAACAATGAGTATTTTTTTCAATTTTTGTTGTTCTACATTTTTTTTAAATTTTTTGGCATTGTAATTCTAGATATATAAAACTGAAAACTATAGAACCATAAAAAGATCAAAGGTAAACATGTTAAATAAAAATTAAAATCTTTAGTGGTACTATTTGCCATACAAGCTGCGTTCGACAGACCCAAAAACTACAAATACGGTTTTAATACCTCTTTTCTTTTTCAAAATCATAGGTCTTAAAATTTATATACAAGTATTTTTATTTTCTAATGAAAAATATATTTTCACATTTTTAAAACTACATAAGCCCGTACCAAGTACGTCATTTTTATTAACTACAGGAGAAAAAAGTTTTGGGCTGATTGCTGTTCTTCAAAATTATTTCTTTAATACGATTTGGAAAAAATTTTATATTCTTCAAAGAAGAATGGGGAGTACGACAATTTATTAGCTACTTTGATTTTGAATGGAATATCGTTGAAGTCTTGTTATTTGTTTTTTTTTTGTATTTCCTTATGACAATGTTTCCCCTTTAATAGAAACGATCAAAAAGAAGGCAAAATAGCTAATTAAAAATAAAACGATATAAGGACTAATGACCCATATGGAGTTTGCAAGTCAACTAAGATACACTATAATAAGCCTCTGGTAGCTTAAGTAACAATAATAAAATAAAAAAAAACTTTTTTTTTATTAAGCTATACTACATCTAAGCTCAGGTGTCAGATAAGCTGAAAAATAGATTATCATACGTGTAACAATTAATTAAAAGTTTGTTTATTTATTAATTTTGTATTTGTTTTTGTTAGAAAAAAATCCACATTGCTTGTTATTAAATTCAAGCAATCTAGATGGACAAATTAATTGATTAAAATAGTTGCGCTAACTGCTAACTACACAAAGGCGAGGCTTTCGGTCTTAAGTTTAAGGTAAATATTTGTAAGAAACTTTGAGAAAGAAGAAGAAATTACTTACTTAATAAAATCACATCAGAAAATTAAGCTTTATGTGAGGTTTTAATATTGCAATAAAATCGCAATAAAAAGAAACACTCACTAAAAGCTCAATAAATTAAAAAATTTTACTTTAAAAACATTTTTTTAATTGCCCCAGACATCATCTAATAGATATTGTTACGATGTCCAAAATGTAGGCTAGTAACAAAAACCAGTTAATTTTTTAAACAATTTACACAACAATATTTTTTTATATCTGCAATTTTTTGGAAACTTCAGTTTTGAAATTTATTGATATAATTGTAATGGAACAAGTTATTATCAGATATTGTGCTAAACTTTTTTTAATACGTAGACTACCTGATTTGCTAAAAAGTTTAATAAATGTAATCATAAGCTTCTAAACCCATTCCAATAAAAGTCACTGTAATTTACTGAAATATCCAAAAATTTAATAGTTAAACAATGACTACAAATAATATATAAGCAACGCCCTAACAATATAAAACCTCTAAGCACGAGAATTTCATTTTGGCAAAAATTATTTCCACCTACAAACACACTTATGTATCTGAAAAGGTAAATATTTTCATATAAACATAAAATTTATAAACAATACTACTTAACATAATGGAAAATGATGTTCTTAAAGTTTAATAACATAAGGGGACTAAAGAACAAGTATTAAGGGTACTTTGAAATAATATTAAAAACACAACAACATCAAACAAGAGCCATATAAAGAGCAATTCTAACACAAATAACAATTAAGCCAACATACTAATATTACCTTACCCTGCAAACAATTTTGTTCAGTGGTTGTATGAATTTTAATATTTTTTAAAATAATTTTTAGTTATTTTTTATACCGCAGTAAGAAATACTTTATTTTTAAAATATTGTTTTTTTGCTTTAAAAATATAAATTTTTTTGTACAAACTTCACCACCCAAAAAGTATTTGTAGTTTATCTCTATTAAAAAAAAACCCCCCCTTAAAAGCATGTTTAAGAAACAAATTTTTATAAAACTTAATTTAGTTACAAGAATGAGCTTAAGCCTATAGAAACCATCGAAACTGAAGGTTATTAAATTGCTAGCAGTTATATATCTTTATAATTGACTTAAAAAATATATTATTTTTTCCAGGAACTGTAAATAATAATCATTATCGAATGTTAAATAAAAAAAACTATGTAAATACCAGGAAGAATCAAAGTGACAACCACAGCCACCTTTTTGGCAGCATTAGATATTTTTAAAATTAATGTCTAATAATTTATTTTTAATATATATTTTTTACTCTATTTTTATCTTTAATTTTTTCTCAAAGTATAAAAATTTATTTTATTTTTTGTGTTTTTTTTTTGCATAAATAATTGTTATTATTTTAGTTATCACATATATCCGAATATAGAATTAAAAGTTATTATACATGATTTTATATAAAAATTTAAAAAAAATATTTTTTTGCAAAACAAAAAAAATAAAAATTAATAAACGATAATTATTTTTTGATAAAAAAAAAATTAAAAAAAAATTTGCTAGTTAATTAAACTAGCGCTTTTTAGAACACTTTTCACGCGGTATTTTATTAATTTAATTTCGAATATTTTGTTTGAGTTGCTTCAGCATTATTAGTTTTTTTGCATCCCTCGATTTTTATATAACCCCACGAAAAGAAGTTCGGAAAAGTCAAGTCGGGGGACCAGGGGGCCAATCAACATTGCCATTTCTTTAAATAATTTTGTTGTTGAAAGAGGTCTCAAAGTGATTTCACTGTAACACTGGCAGTATGCGATGTGGCACCGTCTTATTGATACCACATATTAAGCACCTCAAAGCATGCAGTTGTGGTATTAAAAACCTTTCAATCTTATCACAATACCGTAACGCCGTTTTTGGTTCCAAAAAAAGTCCACTGATTCCTCTTGACCAAATCGCACACCAGACTGTCACTTTAAATGGATGCAAGGAAGACTAATGAATAGTTTGAGGGTTGTCTATTACCCATATTCGACTATTTTGTTTGTTCATATATCCATTCAAATGAAATGAGCCTTGTCACTAATTATGATTTTTTCATGAAATTTGGGTTGTCATGGACGAGCTGTAATATCCTGTTGGCATGTGTACAGCGGCGTAAATGGTCTTCTGGAAGAAGTTTTTGTGTCAAATGAATCCTAAATGGAAACCAATCCAAATCTTTGTGCCAAATTGTGGTTCTTTAAAGACAAAGATCCTGAGTTTGATTGAGTGTTTTAACCACTTTCTTGAGCAGCAGCAATGTTTTCAGTCGATCTTGCAGTAAGCTGTGGTCCATTCTTGGACCTATAAGGTACAGTTTCTCTTTCTTTGAAATCATTTGCTACACAATAAACTGTGCGTCTTGTTTGCACGTTTATTCTCCAAAAAATTTCACAGTAATTTATGGTTGGTTTTGATAAAATGTTTAGCGATTAAAACACGTTAACTTTCCAAATATTTTCCCATAATTAATTTTCCACATCTCTGCTTTACGACTGCCAAATATGAACTGTCAAGACTAATGTTTACCAAATAGTGGCAAAAAAATTAGTATACTTTGCCGGCGGACACCCTGTATAAAGATTTACCCTAGTTTTGAAAACCAAAACAACAAACTTCTTAATACTAAAGTACTTTTTTGATAATGTTGCATAGCTAACTAGCAAAATGTTATTTATTAATATTATTTTATTAACAATTCCAGGTTAAATGTCTAAAAATAATTTTTAATTTCCGCCTTATAGAGAATCAAAATGAATGACAAATGGGAGTAAAACGATCAAACCTAATTAAAAAAACCACCCGTATATATAATAAAATTTGAAAAAATAAGTAGGCATATTTTCAGCTCAAGTTTTAACGAAGGATTGTCTTCTTTTTCAAAACTTACTGATACCCTTCAACCAGCTTTTACATTGTAAATACAAAGCTCAAAACATGGTCTATTTAAAAATAAAGTTAAAATTTCTTTAACCAAAATATATTCCCTCTATGATTGCTTGGTAAATGCAATTGCTTTTAAGGAAAAGTTTGTAGGGAGTCGATGGAAGGAGATGGAAACAAATTTAGGTAAAAGCGTATGTTTGTTATGTACTTGAACTACTTAGAAAATGTTGAACGTTAAGAAGTAAATTTCAAAGTTTAATGCAAAGTTTATAATTTCACTTCTTTCCTTTTTTTATTATTTTTGTTTTTTCTTTTTCTTAGAAAATTATTAAATAAAAATGTTAAACAAAATACTGTGTATTTTCGGTGTATCGTTAAACATTATTTAACTAAAATTCTACTACAGTATTCGAAAAAAAAATGATTGTTTGTGTAAATTTAAACATTTAAGTTAACTTCTTTGCTTACTTGCCTCTAACGAAAACTCAAAGAAATTAATGCTTGTTTTTTTTAATCGCAATAAAAATTAATATGAAATTAATTTTTAAGGAAACAGTAACATACAAATTTCTGTAAGAAATATTTTTAAAAAGAAATTGTGTTTTTAAACTTTAAACGATTTATATATTATTCTTATCAGTATGCATTTCGTTAAAAAAAAGTACTTTTTATTTGTTTTTATTTTACTGAAAATATTACCTATGTTCGAATTTTCAATGAAAAAAACCATGTACAAGGAAACATCGGAAGTTGAAACTAAAGTTTTTCTTAAAGAAAAAATTATAGAAGAAAGATTAAAATATAATCAAAAATTATTTAATGCACTAAACAAACTAAAATTATTTTGCACATTCTTGATAAAATTGTCAAAAATTATTTATTCTTCAAAATTCCAACAAAACTAAAATTTTAATGGTCATGCCCACCACAGTCTTCTAGTGGCTATTATGAGCCAATATCGTGTTCTTTCAGTTTCTACAAATTGATAAAACATATTAAAACATATTATACCCGGCAACTATATCATCTTAGGTTACAACTATGAAATATTAAAATTAAAATTAAAAATTTAAGTACAAATGTCACATCTGTTTCAATAAAATAAAGTCAGGGTACAGATAGTGTTAAGAACACACCTGATTATAAAAACCCAGAGAAAAATATCTGTCTTAACAGCTATGCGTTCAACGAAAAATGTCTGTCCTTTTCACGACTCTGACATTAAAGAATAAAATCTTTAAAAAAAAATAATTTTTCCATTCTTATAAACGACAAGTTTATTCTATAATTAAAAATCCAAAAACATTTAATGAAAATATTTTAAAATTGGAAAAAAAAACATCTGAAGAAATACTAAAAAAACAGGATATACTTAACAAAACGAAATTAAAATTAAAAACTTTTTCATAAATATCCTTTTTTAATTGCGTGATTCAGCCGAAAATCTCATCAATTTGTTTTTTTATCAAAATTTCTTGCAGTTAAAACTTAATATGCTTAGCTAATCGAAAATAAAAAATATACTACTTCTTTTTAATTTTCAATATAAATTCATCTTGAAAGCAACAATGACTAGTGAAAACAGATGCGAAAAAAACTTTTCAACAGTCTGTTTAAAAAGTTCAAATAAAAAGGAAAGAAACGAGAAAAACTTTTACAATAATATTTATTTAGACTTCCTGACCTTCTTACACTACTTTGGCTTAAACATACAAGAAAACTTACAACTCAAATATCTATTTCCTTAAATAAGTATTAACTATGGACAAATTGGAGTTTAAATGTATTTACTTTTCTAAGGATTGAAGGTGACTAAGGAAAATTATAATTACTTTAAAATTGAAATGGAAGTGAACTAGTTAAAGAAATTTTATTAAACTTTAAAAAATAAGGGAAGATTAAATATTTTTTTTAATTTAGCTTAAGAGCAATGCAAGCAGTAGGGAAACATTTATTTGAAATGTGCCAAATTATCAATCAACCTTATATTTATTTAAATTAAAAATAATAGAAGAATTTTTATACATTAAAGCAAATAATTTATTTTTATTTTTATCTCAAATTATTTAATTTTATTACATTTATAAGAGCTATTTATTTTGAAAGTGGCATAAATCATTAAATACTATTGGACGGTATTTTTTCATATCTTCAAATGTTTTCATGGTACGACTTTAGTTTATTTAAGCATTTATATTTGTTTTTAATTTATGTATACTCAACTTAAAGTGTTGCATACTTGCAAAAACGAGGAGACAAAAACATAAACCTACAAAATGCCTATACAAAATTGCTGGTTTTTAAGGAGTTTTTAAAAAAGCATCATTGCTATGGCTATGTTTTAATTCAAAACCTATATACTTTATTGGGACAAATAGATTATAAATTAAAACTCACTCTTGGTTTTGATTTAGTTCGTTAACATGATGAAATATAGACATTATTTTTTTCTGTTCCTTATCTTTTTCCAAGACCTTTTGAGCTATTTGGAGTATCTAGGCACATTCGGGATTTATTGATTTTACACACAGCTAGTGAAATTTTTTTATTTTTTTTATATAAAAAAATGAAAAAAATTTTTGCAGACTTTTTTTATATTCATCTTTTATTACGTAATTTTCGCCTTTGTCGAACTTACAATAAGTTTACAGATCTTAAAGCTAAATAATTAAAATTTTTCTAGCAAGTGTCAAGCTAAAACGTAAGTTCTTAAATCAAAGTAAAAAACAATTATCTAAATGATAACGACTGCATTCCCAATTACCAATTTGGGTTTAGACGACAACACAGTACCATTGAACAGATTCACAGGTTGCTTCAAGTTGTAGGAAAAGCGTTTGAGGAAAACACATTGCTCTGGGCTGTTTATTGATGTTTCTTAGTCATTTGAAAAAGTTTGGCCTAAGGTCTTTAAAAAAACTAAAGCTGAACTTGCCTTTGAATCTCCATAACGTTTTGGAAAAGTATATAGCCAACAGACCGTTTATGATTAAAAAAGGGGACCACTACAATAGTCCTCAACCAATTGCGGCTGGCGTTCCTCAAGGTAGTATTTTATGATCAATTCTTACCTGCTTTACATAGCAGACATACCAACCGATAGCAAACCACATACGTCGACATTTGCTGATGATACTACCTCGTGAAAATCCAAAAGAGGCCTCAAAACAATTACAGCATCACATTATCCAAGTAGAAATATGGGCGAAGCTATGGGGAGTAAAAAATAATGAACAAAAATATACTCATGAACCTTTACTCTACGCAAAGAAACGTGCTCTCTCATCCTCAATAATAATCAGATGGTGCCTCAGCACCTTGAGGTGAAATACCTTGGCATTCACCTAGTTCACATAAAGGTGTTAATTTAACACAAATAAAATTAAAAACAGTCCAAATTCATTGGCTGATTACAAAAACTCTGTTCTTCGTCTCGACTGTAAACTTCAGCTCGACAGCTCTATTTAAAAGCCAATTTGATGCTACGGGATACAACTATGGGGCACTGACTCTACCTTCAACATGGAAAAAATTCAACGCCAAGGAGCACCAGTTATCATTCTTAGAATTTCGTTTTGATTGCGTTTTATATTTTCTATATTGGAGTCACTGAATTAATTTAAAAATCTATTTGTAGAGTAGAAGTTTACAATCAAGACGTAGCACATAGTTTCTACCATTTGGGTCAATTTTACATCTTTATGTGACTTCCACATGAGGCGCCGATCTAAGTAAATGTCAAACTGCTTCATCTCAATTCGCTGAGGCACAGTATGGTTGTTAATTAAAAAATAGGGGCACGTTTCTTTGCGTTAAGTAAAAGGCCAGGAAAATATTCGTCACTTTTTTTAATTTAGTTTGCATCTGGAGATTTTCCGTTTCATTTTATTATTTATATAAACTAGTTCTACATAAAGCAGTTATCGAAAGTAGCAAATGTAATGCATTTAAAAAATTTTCTAAAATACAAACGGACATTTTTAAAAAATTTGTTCAGGATTTTTATATTTAAAAAAAAATTAAACGTAAATACAAAAACAAATACTATATAAGCTTTAAAGGGGTATTACAGTTGTTTTTTATATATTCAAACTGCCTACTTCATCAGATGTCCTAAAAGAAAAATGTTTAATCATAGTTTACAATTTATTTAAAAAAAACTGTCTTTAAAAATATTTACATTATCTTGGGATAAATTATTTAAAATAAATGTTATAGACATAAACCAGACTTACACGATGAAATTTTTGATGAAATTACTTCCATAAAATTTTATGTGTCTAGGCGAGAGGTGTGGAAAAGTAAGCTCTTCTTCATCCTTTTTGTCTACAAACAAAAATTTCATGGAAATAATTTTATCAAAAAATAATAAAATATTGTTTTTAAAGAAGCAGCAAAAATTAATTTAAAAAACAAAAAAAAATAATTCTTTTTAAAGCAAATTTTTTTTGAATTTTAATTTTTGGTTTTTAATGTGCTATAAAAATATTCGGCAGAACTGCGAAATCAATTTAAATAATTTAAAACTAAGGAGTATTTATACATTAGGCTTAAAATACAATTTTACAAAATTTTGCTTAACAACGGCTTATAAAGCTTTGTTAATTTTTTAAGCGTATGGACATTAGTCTAAACGTTTTTTTCTTCTTTTTAAGATGCAAAAATAATTAAAATGAAATTTTACTACGTACTAAGACATAAAACAAAATATAAGAGAATTGTAGCAGAAAAATAATATTACAATAATAAAAACATTAAACAGTCTTACAGAGGGACTAGCATCTATGATCGTTTAGTTAAATACTTAAATGAAAATAAATTTAACAAAAAGACAAAGACAAAAAAAAAAGATAATACAAAAATATGTTTGAAGCAAAAAAAAAAAAATAAAAGAAATGTAAATCAAGAAAAAATATACAAACAAAATTTGTTCCAAAGAAATGTACAGTGGCCGCCATAAAACGTTACCAAGATACATATTTATACATGTGTTCATTTAATTACTCTTAATATTTCTGTAGTCACAAGCAATAATGGTTTATGTCAAAAAACATACTTTTTAGATAATTATATTTAAGTATTCGAAAAGGTTTTCGAAAAAGTGTTTATGAAAAAAATAGAAATAGATATAGATATTTAAATAAATAAAAACAGTTAAAATTTTGTTCTTTAAAATTTTTTATTCAGGAAGTTTAAACTAACTTATAATTTTATTCACTGTTCTTTATTCAAAATCAAAGTCGATGAAGAATGGGTAATATATTTGTGTGTTCCTATATATATGAGAACTAAATTCTTTTGCATGAACAACCTAACTCCACATAGTATTTTCTTATTAAATAAATATTTTTAGAGTAAATAATTAAGTATATTCAGGTGATAATTGATAGTTGATTTTTTGCTGACCACGATAGTACAAAAAACTAGAGTTGTGCCCGACTCGTTACTTTAGTTCGTTTTTGCCAACAACCTAGTTCATTTAATCTCCAAACCCTATTTAATTTACATTGTGGTTCGTGGAAAAAACGAACGAGGTTGTTGGCAAAAACGAACTAAAGTAACCGATTGACCCAACTCTACAAAAAACTTGATTTTTTCTTAAGTTGAGTAAGGCAGTTTATGTTTGTCACCATAGATTTTTCATTTTGAGTGTAATATGTTTCAAATTCACTTTTGACAATTACGGTGCACTGCGTCAAGTCTAGGTTGACAATGGATAATATAGAGGCACTTACCGGAATCCTGTTCCTTTCCAAAATTAGAATATATTGAGCTCTAAGGCACTTTAACATAGGGGTCTACGAAATTTCCGACGAGCTCACTGGTTCCCCGTAAGTAAAAGAAATAAAATAAAGAACAAATTTATATATATTGCAATATATATCCGGTTTTAAATTCTCTTTTAAATATTCCCAATAGCATAGCAATTCTGGGTTTTACTTACCAACTTCTTCTTTATTTTACCTAATGCCTTACTTTTTCTGAAGGGGCGCCAAATAGAAATAAGTTATTAAAAATACTTATCTATTGTTATATTTATGGCAGCAACTGTTTGTTCCTTACATTTCTAAATAGAAAATACATTTAATCTTTAAATGACCTTAAGTAAAACAAACTAAAGAAAAAAAGCCAAAAATATATTCAAAAAATCTTAGAAAATTAAAAGAAACTTATTTGTATGGCAAACGAATTGTCATTTTGTGCAAATTTTTCCAGACTCATTAAACGAATACCATAAGCATGTGTATGGGCAGTTCTGTAATCTTTAGAAAAAATTTGTAACAACAGAGATTAGTTAGTAATGAATTTGTTAACTTAAACAAAAGAAATATTTGTTTTCTACATTTAGAAGAGGATCAAGAAAAAAATCAAATTGTTTGTAAAAGTTAATTATTACAAAACAAAGGCTAAATTTTTTATGTTTAAAGGACGGTTTAGCCATTAACTCAATGGTATGTAAGGTGCAAATCTGGTACTTTGTTTTTTTTAGAAATCTTTTATAAATAAACGTATTTTTTTAGTAATTTTCTGGAAATCTATTTATGCGAGATTCAATTTGTCGCATTTGCTTCATATTAATATCGTTTGGTAATTAAAAAGAAACATGGCTATATTGTTCCTAAATTCTTTTTGCTCTTTTATTTTTTTAATAAAAACTACCAAGCAATAATTTTACACGAAAGTAGTTCGAAAATCGTTTTAAAACCATTTAAATTTAACGTAATAATTGAAAGATTATTAACGCCCCCTACCGCAAAATAGCTTAAGTCTAGTTTTGTTAAGTTTTGTCTACTTCGTTAGAATATTTAACGAAAAACAAAAACGCATGTTTCAGCCTATGTGAGGTTAATAATGGCGTGTAAAAGTTCTTTTCCGTCAAACCCTGAAGCAGTAAAGAAGTTTTCAAAGACAGAACAAGAATTTTTAATTGTTAACCAGTGCAAACTTCTTTTTCTATTTTAATAAAACTCAACAAATTTGCGACATTAATTGTAAATTAATAAGAAGTTATCAGTTTGCAAAAATTCCTGCATCCGCAAATCTGGATGCAGAAAAATTAATTAACGTTTTAAAGGCTTTAACTAGTCTGTTAATATTATAACTATTTATCGCTCTTGGGTAAATTGCATACATAAGTGTATAAATAATTACTATTGGCATAATCTAACAGTTGCGTGAAGCTTACTTTTATCGACAATCTCACAAACACATGGTGGACTCATTTCAATGTCCACCACTGTTCATTTTTTTATTTGCCACAACGAACTTTATAACCAGCAAACTGATCAGCTTTGGATCAAAGTAAAATTTCACATTGAAGAGTAAAGAATACCGCAATTAAAATCAATAAAACTACCGCGTGATAGAAGCATAAGAAAAAGAGAAAAAACACATTTGCCTTAGAACCAACCGAAAGTTAACATAACCACCTAAAACCTGGCTCTAAATATTTATTAAAAATTAATTGCAAAACTTCCCCAGTGAAAACAAGAAAATTGGTTAAATTCATCCCAGATCAACTAGGGTAATACTCTTCCAGAGGTAGCTGCTAGAGTCCAGAAATTATCAGCCCCGGACAAAAGACGCTATCTTATTGTTTTGCAAGTAGGAGTTAATAATAACTATTCACATAAAAAACATTTTTTTATTTTAATTAATTTGTGATAAAATTATCAAGTTTATTAAATAACATTAAATAAGGCCTAAACTAGAATTTTAAAATCGCATTGATTAGATGGAGTTAAGTGGGCAGTTAAACTTCCCGTGTTAAGCAAGGGAGTACTGTTTGTTAAAATATATAAAAATTATTTTTGTTTTGATCTTGTTTTTCTAGTATCTTTTAGCGATACTTACATAGATATTTTTTTTACATGTTTAATCTTCTTCTTTTACTATATTTGTTGATAATACGATCCACTATTTGGATTGAGAGTATACAATTTTAGTTACATTTCATCCAATTTAAGAGTAAGTTATCACACTCCGAACTCATCCATATATTATCTCTCTCCGTAAGTTCACGTTATTATACTTCTTTAATTTAATTTTATCATTCACTCAGCTAACACTTCCAATAATGAGAATAATGTTGTTGCTAAAATTCTAGTTTGTTTTGTTTTGGTTATATCTTTTTGTACATTCATCTAAATTTATATAAAAAACATACTATCTGTTTACAATTGTCAATCTTTGATAAAAATTACAGAAGAACCCTATAGTGGGTCATATGAAACCTTCCTGATTCAAAAAAAAGAAGAAAAAAGAAGAGAAAAAAAATCTTTATATCTTATTATAGGTAAATTTAATTAGCATAAAATATTGTACCTTTAAGGTCATATAATGTACCTATGTATAGTTATTTTTATATTTTTTTGAATAAAAATCGATTTTGCATTAATATGGAAGTTTAAGTATTGCAATTTTCTTACATAATGTGATCGGTTTAGAATTTGTCGTGTTAGGGATCCTATTAATATTGTAAACGCCCTAGGATCATCGGTAGGGAGGGTTGAGAGGCGTAATTCTAAAAACACCTAGAATTTCTTATATATTGATAAAAGTGATCTACCTGCTTTTCCGTTTACCTGTTGACATCGAATGGGGTCAACCTCAACATCTCTATGCATTCAGTCAACCATTTTTTTCCATTTCCATTTATTAACTTTGTTTGATTTTAAGGGAGTCTATAGTAATATTTATGTGATGACCTTACCTACGACTACAGGGATTAACCAAGACAAAGACCACCCCACCCGGCTGACAGCTAGACCGAATCAATGGCTCCCGTTCGTCTTTACGTCCCTCAAAAATACGCTTTTGTAAGAACATCTCCTCAACATCATATGGTTTATCAACCGTCCAAGTATGTGTTTTTTTTTTTTTGTGGAACATTACAACTGTTGGGGCCATTGGTAGTCTGGCACTGGCTGCACTTCCATTATTTATTTATATTTTGGAGCATATTTATAACACATTTTTAAAATTAAAATAGATTTCATATAATGATTATCTATGAAATTTTATATAAAAACCCTTATTTTATTTAAAAAAGTGTTTACAAATATTTCTGTTAATCTTTTAATACTTGTTTTTAGTTTTTCCTAATAAAGATTTATAATAAAAAAATTTTTTTTAAAAAAATATAATCAAACTGCTGAGCAAAAAATTTATGATAATTTTCAAGGTCAAACAATTCCCATACCGATGAGGAATCACCATTTTATCCATTTATTCATGTTCATGATAGTGGCATCAATAGTCAATTTGTTTCAAAACTAGCAGGGAGCTGTAATTAGTGTGAATGGGAAGCCTTATTACGCCATGCTGGCTAAATTTGTACTACTTAAAATTAATCAGCTGAGTATTTAAGGCATTTATATGATTTTATGTGATCAATATCCAAAAGAGAAATTTTATATTAAAAAAAATTTGCAAAAATACTTTTTTAAATTAATATATAATCTGTTTCATACAAGCGTTTGTGTCCTTTCCATAAATCTTTGAAAAAAAAATGCAAAAACAAAGAGACATAAAACGATAGCGTGATAAATTTTTGAATAGAATTATATTTTCACCTTAAAAATGTCCTTATAAAAGAAATAAAATAAAAACAATAAATTTCCTTATAAAATTTTGAACACATTCTTTAAGTAATAAAGCGCAAAGAAAACTTAAATTTTGCTCACTTCTAATTTATAGATTCGAATCGTTTCTAGATTATATATCCCTAATATGCAAATGGCCATAACGGTGAGAAAATATCGTTAATTGTACTGACAATAGAAACATTATCATTTAACTGATAATGAAATCCGAATTTCGTTAAGTACTGAGAGAGGATATGCCTGCTTTAAAAAACATCCTTTTTAATATATGTTTAAAGTAAAAAAATATATATATTTGGTCCTTCAATATGGCCAATATACTTTAATTAGTAAAATAGCGTCCGATATTTACGTTGGGTTTTAGTTTGGATTTTAGATGTTTCTCTAAAAACTCTGTTTGTTTTGCTGTATGTGCTGTGTGTGTTGACGCAATGTATTCAAAGTTTTTTAATATGTTACCTATAAAACCAAAGAACAAAACGGCAATCGCAAAATTTATAAACATTTTCTTATTATTTTTGGGCTGCAGCACAACTTGCCATACGTACAACTCACCGATATTTTAAAAATGAATAAAGTGACAACCTTTTTTCAGAAATTCGTCAATTCAACGTCACTACCATATGCCAAAAAACTAGCAACTCTTAAACCTTTTAACGCCATACGACGAGATACATTGAAAAGTAGAACAGACCGAACAGACTATGTAACTGGTAGTCACCCTGGATATTTGCCAGAAATCATCTCAAAAATACAATGAAACTATTAACTAGATAATAGTAAAAAAATTTACATGCAGCTAAAGAAACATCCTTTAGAAATCAGACATTAAAATTCAAATTTTTATTAATAAGATCAGGGGCCTATTTCTCAAAAGTACAAGTCACAATTTTACAATTTACAAATTACAAACCATAAATTTACAAGTAATGTAAAAACCTGTTTCACAAACATTTTAACAGGACTTGTAATGTTACCGCACCGGGTTAACATTTCTACAATTAAATTTGACATTTTTTTGTTTGTTTTTAAATAAAATGGATTTATGATTTTTTAAATAAAAAAAAAACAGTGGTACTTATTTGCAATTCTAAGGGGTAAAAGCAGCACCTTTTTTATTTTCTCTTTAAAGTAAAAAACTATAATAAATAATAAATAAATAAGTTTCAAAATTAACATGTTAATTGCTTGTTATTAATAATTTAGGTAAATGAAATTTTTTTTTTAATTTCCAAAAAAAATTTATTAGTTTGAAGTTTTCTGTGAGCGGGTCCATCCGTTTGATGTGCCTCATGCTGAGGTTCCCCAAGAGCAGTTGCATTCAAATCTTCCCCCTCATTATCATCAACGTAATAATTTGAGGTTTCTTCTTCATTTAATCTTGCAAAATTGCAAAAAGTAACAGAGCAATTAAAAACCTCACATGCCTTTTTTGGTTCTAAGCGTAGGTAGCTAAGACATGGAAACTTTTCCTTTAATATGCCAATCGCATTTTCAATAACCCTTCGAGTTGATTTATGAGCTCTAAGAAATCTTTGGCTTGACTCATTATTTTCATTTGTCAAGATCGGAGGAATAAGCCATTCCTTAAGGGAATAAACAGAATCACCGAGAAGAATACCGTTTGGCGCAGGTCTCCAACCATTTTCCATTTTTCGGAAGAGGCCACTGTTTTTTAAAACTCTGGAATCATGCGTACTTCCAGGCCAATTTGCATAGGAATAATAAAATTTCATATCCGGTCCACATACAACCATACAGGTAATTGAATGGTTACCATGGCGATCTACAAAGGCTTCTTCAAACTTCGTGGGAGCCTCTATTTTAATAAGAGTTCCATCAAGGCAACCACAGACCATAGGCATCCCTCTTATGTTATAAAATTTTTCAATTGTGCTTTGCATATTTTGTGGAAATTTAAGGTAAAGCGGTAGTACCTTACTGTTAACAGCACCTACTACATAATATATAGCTCTACAAATACTTGCCTTGGAAACACCATGCATATCTCCAACAGCATGGTATTGTGATCCTGTTCCCATCAAGTGCAGAGCAATTAGTAATTGCAACTTCACTGTTGGTGGATTATTTCTATTCGATGGTCTTTGAAGCTGGGCGCCAACTAATTTCAAAAGGCATTCCATTTTATCTGCAGTAAGGCGAAGTCTTTTATTAAATTCGAAATTCAACTCAATTTCATCGTAACAAATTCTTTGGCGAAATCTTCTAACTCTTCTTACTACACTGACTTCCTCATCATCGCTGGAGGCACTGGACCACATATCCTTTTTCTTACAATATTTAGATTATAATATAAATACTTAATACATATAAATTTAAAATACTTGTAAAATTTTACTTACTTTTACGCCTTGCAATAGACTCTAAAGAATTTTGGCAGATACTACAAAATACAAGTGTCACTTGTTTATTTCGAGAAACGAAATTGTGTGTAATGTGCTTGTAAAATGTTAACTATATTTGTAAAAAAATTTAACAGACTTGTGACTTGTATTTTGTAAGTGTAGTTTTGAGAAACACAGACTTGTAAAATAGTTGATTTTTAGAAGTATTTTACTTGTAATACAGCAGTTGTAAGCTTTGAGAAACGGGGCCCAGACCATAGCAAAAAGACATAACTAACACGTATGTACATACATTTATACAAGATAGTTAAGTATTCTAGCTGCCAACTATTTACCAACATTAACTTTGCTTTAAAAGTTGTCTAAACTTAAAACCATTTCAAATTTCGTAGCATTATTTTCCATTTTTATGTCTTTCTACGGATTTGAAAATTTAAAATTTGAGTTAAGGTTCCCTGCGGGAAATGGGTGTCAATTGGTCGGGGTACCCGTCCTGTTACAGGTACAAAACATGAATTGGACAAAAGTTGTTGGTCGTGATTGGTTAAGAGGCAAACATCAAGTAACCGGTTAAAAGGTGTTAAAGAAGGAAGGGGAAAAAATAGAAAGAGTGGTCTCTACAAATAAACATACACCTGTTTACATATACACATACACACGCGTAAATACAAACCAAGTAGATTGAACAGGATCTTAAACAATTAATGCAAAATTTGAATATATAGGATTGGCCTGTTACCCGTTCTGAGGTGTTAGTTTTGAGCCAATTGCCCCCTCCAATGACAACGCAATGTAAAAGTGACAGATTCTCTTCATATAAAAAGCAGGAACTAGAACCAGTCCCAAACCCTAATGGACCGTTTACGTCAATAGCCCTGGACCAGTCCACTTCTCCGTAGGGTTGCAACATGTAACAGGCAATTTGTGTTAAAAATGCTGTGATTTGTAAAATATATAAAATTTTTATAAAAAAAAAATTTTTCAAAACTTTTATTTAAATTAATTTTAAAGAATAATTGTTGGAATATTTTTAAGTTGAAAAAAATTCTACTTTTAAAATTGTATATGCCAGGGAAAGAGATTTACTTTAACTTAGATTAAGCCTGGATAAGCGTTGCCCTTTACCTTGAAAACTCTTGTAATTTCTTAACGTAATTTTTGACAACAAAGCCACTCTATACATGTTTGAAAAAAAATTTCAAGCAGAATCACTTCGAGAAATATGTTAGTTTGAATTTAAATATTTTCTTACTATTTTACAAAATATAAAAGAATTATATAAAATATTTACCTTTAACTATAAAAAAACTTTTTAAATTTGTTTTTTACACGCATTTTAGCACATTCCGTTAACTTTAATTTTTTTCATAGGTAGTCGTAACTTGTTTATGTCTATGTGTTTGTATAAATTAAGTTTCTCTTAAAAACACATACATAAGTTTATAACAAAACCACATTTATATTTACATTTCCGTTTCCGTTTTCATTTATTTTCTTATCATATTATTTGTATAACTTATGTTCTTGTCACAAAAGCTACATGAATATATATTCGTAGAAGACATTCATATCTGCCAGTCATAAAACACATACAAAAATCAAATCCACACACATTTACACAAACCTCAGTCAAAATATGCAAATGAGTTTTATTTAATTTTATATTGTGGCTTCTAAGTTTTTGTTTGGTATTTCATTTAAAATCTTCATCTTCTGCAAGTGATGCTTGTTTGGGAAAAAATTTATTTTAATACTTACTTTAATACATGTTAACAATTGGTTTTTGTTAAAATATAAAAAAAATTAAACCGAATAACCAATCACATGTATTTTTATACTTACATATGCGTAAAAAGAAATATTAACGTAACTATAATTCTTAAGTCAGGTTTAAACTAAAAGTATTTGAATTTAAGAATTTTTTGGTATCGTTATATATGTTATTGTAAAAGTAAGTTTCCTACAAAAGGATTAAACTTAAAAAATAAACACAGAATTCTGTTCTTGAACTTATCCATAGTGGTTCCTAAAATGTTTAAGTATAATCCGTACTTAGTTTTTCTTAAATCGAGTCCAGACAAGATGACATCTAGATGGTATAGATGATAGCGCGCTGGTTTCGCAATTCGTAGAGTCCCAGGTTAAAGTCCCAGCTACGACAAAAACAAAAAATGTTAAAAAATTAATATTAATTATCTATAAAATAAACTTACTTATTTACGTTTGTTCCATTAGCCGAACTAAGAATCGATTTCCAATAAAAATATAAGCTTCGAAATGTCTTTCTCCACTTGATTTTTCCATCGGAGATTCGGAAGTTCTCTTTTGCGTTATCCCACCAGGTTTGCATTCAAATGACTTTCAAACTGGAGCATCTTCATTTATTCTCACAGCGTAAACGTTGAATTTTGGCCTGCATTACTATGCCAATGTCAGCAAACAGCTCATACAGCTCGGGGTTCATACGACACCGATATTCTCCGTCGAAGAATCTTCCTCTTGAAAACTGCAAGCACTACTTCATCTGCTTTCGGAAATACCCATGCTTCAGAACCATAAATAAGCACGGATAGTATTCAATTTTTGTTTGCCAGGAGATGGCTTTGCTTTTAAACTGCTTACTTAGTCCAAAGCAGCATCTATAAACCAAAATTTTTCTTCTTGTTATCTCGAAACTGATGCTGTTTGTTTTGTGAATGACGGTGCCGAGAAAGATAAAATCGTTGTCTATTTCAAAGTTTTGTTTTTTAACTTCAACTGTCTGCCCAAGTCTCCTGGACGTCTTGTGTGTAAATATCATTACCATCAGGGAGTAACATTTGCTGTTATATAATGTGCCAGTTCTGTTCACATTTGCGTCTCGTAGAAACTTTTCTCCTTGTCTGAAACCTCGTTTGGTACTGAAAACCTTAGAAATATTCCTGTGTATCTTAACTGAGGATGTAGTATCTAAAGTACAATGTGGCATCTTGCATATCTTACATCTTTAATGTAAAAAACATCTGGCATCCCGGTGTAGGCAAGCTGTCAGATATATAAAAAAGCACATTGTCATTCTTTTTATCATCCAGCTTGTAAATTGCAGCTTAAACCATTGTCATTTATAATTTATAAGAGAATTTAGAATTAAATACATTTTTGAATTAATAAATCGTGCCTTTTATTTCAACACCGAAACTTCGAAATACAGCAGTTGGCGACGAGTGTGAAGCAGAAATAAATCAAATATATACCTATATATATACAAACAAGTACAACAAGCGAATTGAAATAAAATGGATGCAGTCCAATTTGCCGAATTTCTTAATGTGCAAAAGGCAATGGTTAATCAATTGATGCAATTGAGTGCTGGGTCTTCGGCGTCGAGTGCAACACAAGCAAACAATATTAACACATCGATAGTGCCAAACTTCGACATTTTTGATTCTGCTAAGGAAAGTTATAGAAACTACATTGATCGTTTTACAAATTATGTGAAAATGAAAAATGTCGATGGTAATAAGGAATATTGTAAAAAGTTGCTTCTAAATTCAATCGGGGCAAAAAACTACAACTTGCTGACAGCATTGTCGGCACCCAAAACTCCAACAGAGCTTAACTACGCCGAGTTGTTAAAGGTTTTGGAAACCCATTTGGCCCCGAGGAAAAATGTCTTAGTGGCACAACATAAATTTTTACAAAAATACCAAAGCGACACACAATCCATAGCAGAATATGTGGCTTCATTACGTATGGAAATAAATGAGTGCGAATTTATTTCACCGTGTGATTGCAAGGTGTCATTGGCCGATATATTTTTAAGGTCGCAATTCATTAGGGGAATCCACGACAACAACATTCGAGAACAACTTTTGCAGTCCAGTACGTCAAAATTTGACGAAATTTTGTCTAAAGCGTTGGCAATGGAAGCTGCTCGAATGGACGCCCGGGAATTAGCGACGTCTTCAAAAAACAACATCCAGGAAATAAATAAAATTTCAGGTAATAAAAAAATAGCAAAACAATTCAATAAGGGTCAACAAAAAAGTTTTCAACGAAAGTCAACAAAAATAAATTATGAGAAATTGGGCATTGCAGGCCTTTGTCTCCGTTGTGGTAAGAATAATCATTTTGCTACCGATTGTAAAACAAAAAAGTCAATTTTAAATTGTGATTTGTGCAATAAAAAAGGTCATGTAGCAAAAGTTTGCATCACCTCTCTTTTGGCGGATGGTCCTAATGCCGGTCTTAAAAATCAACCCCATACACGGGAAAAATTTGCAAATCAGATTCAGGATGACGATTCGAATTACGGAATCTACAGAGTAGTTGATGTGTTTCATAGTGATTATTCTCAGTCCAACTCTGAACGTTATTATGCGAAAATACTTATTGAAGGGAAAATTTTGAAATTCGAGGTAGATTCTGGGTCTGGTTACTCTTTTTTGCCTAGAAGTCAATTCAATGAATTGAATTTGTCGAACAAATTAACTTCAACAAATATCGTGTTCCGTTCATACACTCAAAATAAATTTGTGCCGGATGGCAAAGTGCGAGTCAACGTTAAATTCAACGAAACTTCAATTACTGACGATATATATGTCGTTCCAGATGGGTGTACCCCACTGATAGGTCGTACTTGGATACGACGCCTAGGTATTAAATTAAATGAATTAGATGAATCGACTTCAGACGCAATTGAGTCTAATTCTATTAATGAAACTAACGATGTACAGGAGTTAATGTTAGAATATCCAAGTGTTTTTGAACAAAGAATAGGCTGCATTCCGAATTACAAAATATGTTTAAAATTACGCGATAATGCAACACCGGTATACACTAAGGAGCGACAAATTCCGTATGCGCTTACCGAACTCGTTGATAAAGAATTAGATGACTTGGAAAAATCAGGTATTATAACAAAAACAGCTAACAGCGATTGGGGGTCACCATTAGTAGTCATTCCAAAGGCCGACGGAGGAGTCCGTTTGTGCGTTGACTATAAGGTGGGGGTTAATCAGAGACTCGTAAATGCACATTATCCGATCAGAAAAATAGACCAGATTTTCAATAGTCTCAGAGACTCAAAATACTTTTGCCGCCTTGATCTCTACAAAGCATATTTACATGTTCTGGTTGATGAAAATTCAAGCGAAATTCAAACGATTTCAACACACAAAGGAACTTTTCGAATGAATCGACTGTCTTTTGGTATAAAAACAGCTCCTTCCGAATTCAACAGAGTAATTGATCAAATTTTACGCGAGGTTCCTAAGACACAATCGTATTTCGACGACATCGTAGTACACGGTCAATCTAAAGCCGAGTGCAAGGCCAATTTAAAATCATGTTTACTTCAACTTCAAAAGTACGATCTACACTTAAACGTTTCAAAATGTACATTTTTTGAAAATAAAATCGAATTTTTGGGTCATATAATTCAGTTCAACAAGATTCAAAAATGTCCTTCAAAAATAAAGGCTATTTTGGAGATGCCACAGCCTGAGTGCGTGGATGATGTTCGTCGTTTTCTGGGGATGGTAACATATTATGCAAGGTTTATACCAAATTCATCAACAATTACAGCGCCGTTACGCCAGCTATTACAAAAAAAATCAATTTTTAAATGGACAACTGCTTGTCAAAAATCATTTAACATGCTGAAAAGTGAAATCGCTAGTGATCGTGTGCTCATGCCATTCAATCCCGAACTGCCGGTTCAGCTTGCGTGTGATGCTAGTCCTACAGGTATAGCAGGAGTTCTTTCACATCTCATTAATGGCGAGGAGAGACCTATTGCTTTTGCCTCCAGGTCCTTAACTCCAGCAGAACAAAACTATTCACAGCTGGATCGCGAAGCTTTGGCAATATTCTATGGCGTTCAACATTTCCATCAGTACGTTTTTGGCCGATTTTTCAGGCTGGTAACTGATAATCAGCCATTATCACGCATTTTCCATCAAGACGCAAAAATACCTCAAATGACATCATCACGCCTTCAACGTTACGCTGCGTTTTTGACAGGGTATAGCTACGAAGTAGTGACGAAGCGAAGTGAAGAAAACGCTAATGCCGATTGCCTTTCGAGAGCACCTATTAATACAGGTATGAATACACAAAATTTTATCGATCGCGAAGTTCAATGTATTTGCTTCTCAACTATAAATCAAATCAGTTCAAATAAATTAAACTTCAATTCAATTCGGCAAGAAACAGGGAAAGATCCTGAGCTTGTTAAAATTTTAAAAGAATTACGATGTTCCAATAAGGCCGATTCAGAGTATAACATTGATTGCGGCATATTGTTCAAAGGGAAAAGGGTAATTGTTCCAGCTACGTTACAACAGTCGGTGTTAGAGGAATTACACCATACTCATATTGGCATAACCAAAATGAAACAGTTGGCGAGACGATATGTGTATTGGGCCTCCATTGATAAGGACATTGAGAAATATGTGCGTTCCTGTTCTGCGTGTGTATCGGTAAAGAAAAGTCCTCCTAAGGCAGTGCTTCATCCATGGGAGGAACCAGAACATAATTGGCAGCGAATACATATCGACTACGCTGGTCCATACCAGGGTCATCATTTTCTTGTCGTCGTCGATTCAAAGTCGAAATGGGCTGAGGTGGGAGTAACTTCATCTGCACCAACCTCCTCGTTAACCATAGACATTTTACAAAGTATCTTCTCAAGAAATGGATATCCGGACGTCATGGTTTCGGACAACGCCACCATTTTTAAAAGTGAAGAATTTACAACATTTTGCGACGATTCAGGTATATTCCAGAAATTTATAGCTCCAGGCCATCCAGCTACAAATGGATTGGCTGAAAGAAACGTCCAGACGCTTAAACAACGGTTAGCATCCATGGTTAATGATAAATCACAAATTGCCAAAAAAATAAGAGAAATTTTATTCAAATACAGAGCAACACCCCTTCGTAACGGTAAGACCCCGTCAGAACAATACCTGGGAAGACAAATCAGAATAAAATTAGATGCGTTAAAACCTTCAAATTGTGGTAAAAATTCGGTGCCTGAGGGGAAAGTTAGGAAATTATGTGAGGGAGACCGAGTCCAAGCCCGATATTATGCTTTAAATAAATCATCGTGGAAACTGGGTATCATACTCAAAAAACTGGGTCATCTTCATTATATCGTTAAACTTGACGATGGGGTTATATTCAAACGTCATATAGACCAGCTTCGTTCGACCGATGTTGGGAGTGACGATTCATCAGACGATCACCAGTCAACTATGAGTACGCCAGAGAAGGATCATGAAGTTGATCAAGGAATTTATTATCATCCAATGGTATTACCAAGCAGTTCATCAAATTTTCCGGTTATCGACAGATTGCCTATCAGTTCTGTAACTCCAATACCGCAAGAGTCTACTGAGGGCGAAGAGCAACCAACTTCGAGCCAGACTACCGGGGCTGGAGGTAATCAACAAGACAGCCGGCCGGTACGAAGAAATCGTAAACCGCCTCAGTACTTAAAAGATTACGTTAGAGACTGATTGCAGTATGCAGAAAATAAGTGAGGGAGAATTGTAGTATCTAAAGTACAATGTGGCATCTTGCATATCTTACATCTTTAATGTAAAAAACATCTGGCATCCGGTGTAGGCAAGCTGTCAGATATATAAAAAAGCACATTGTCATTCTTTTTATCATCCAGCTTGTAAATTGCAGCTTAAACCATTGTCATTTATAATTTATAAGAGAATTTAGAATTAAATACATTTTTGAATTAATAAATCGTGCCTTTTATTTCAACACCGAAACTTCGAAATACAGCATTTAGGTCATCCTGCTGAGTCTTACTAATCTTGCAGGGATACCAAGCTCAGATATAACTTGAAACACATATGCTCCTATGGGGCTATCGAAAACGGCTTTACAGTCAAAAAAAGATGGTATGCGTCAATTTCTCTTTCTTGGGTCCTTTCCAGGATTTGGCATACTGTGTATATCTTGTCGATGATGGATCTTCCAGGTCTAAAACTTTTCACACAATTCTTTGGATAAAATAAAATTAATTGTGAGATTCTTCTTCTCTAATAAGTTATTCAATTTTACGGTTATAGTACAATAATTCAAAAATTTGTTATCCCTTGTGTATACGGTAGAGCATAGAAACTTTACGAGGTTTTCCCTAATTGGACCATTTGCATCCCTTTAAATCGGAATTTCCCAAAATCCTACCTTATATAACGACTGGGGTACCGGCAGTCTGAATTTTAAGTCCTTTGTCTTATAGGTTACAGGGCAAACATGACGAATTTTAGAACAAAAAAGTTAATATTTCTTGAGGCTTGCAAGCTCTTAAAATAAAAGATAATTCTACAAAAGCAACAAACATTTTGCAAAAACTAATAAACAATTTAGTTTTTATTTTTGTGAAATCTAAAATTAAGGGAAAAGTTTAATTAAGGGATATTTAGGTTAAGCTGACAACGGTACTCATTAATATGTTTGCGTTGGCCAATAATATGTTTCAACATTTAATTTTTAACTTAAAAAAAAGCTTTCATGAAAGATTATACTCATCATGTCAAATTAAATTCGCATATAGATTTCATTTCACTTTCCAGTATGTCAAAGAACGTAAATAAGTACAAAATTTGTTATTAAATACAAAAAAAATATTTAATTGAAGCTAATGGAAAAGGCGCAGGCTGCTCTATTTATACATTGAATTTCATTGAATTTCACTCTACATTTTTGCTTGTATTCCATTAAGCCGTTGTTTTAAATATGCGAATCAATAAATGTAATAACAATATTTCAGAGAATTTGCAGCTATTTTAGCTGCTGTTTTATCTTAATTCAATTTTCAACCATAAAGTGGAATCAACTTTAAAATAAAGGATTATGTATACTTAGTTATCCATGAAGCCAAACATGAAAACATGTTTAAATTATTAAATTTATAATCATTGAAAGTAAGCCAACAACATTGCCAACAAAAATGTTTTCAGTCTAAAAAAAATATTTCAATAACATGCAAAAATTTATAAATGAATTGGTGAAGCACTAAAAATACATACACTCACACACACACATTTACAAATGCCTTTTTATGTATTTGCAAGCAACAACTAAATAAATCTAGAGGAGTTTAAAGGGCGCATCAAGCCTAATGTAGGAAAGTGATTTGCTACATTATACTTTGATATAAACAAATATGAGTGTAGGACTCGTTAATATAAAACTTCGCGTGCTTTTGCTTTTCCACATATCTTCTACCTTTTACCTCTGAGTTTTTTGTTTTATTTATTTATCATGGATAATTATTTAAAAACTGAATTGCAGCCATAAATACACATTAATACACCCAGCAGGAAGAGAAGCATTCAAAATATTTATTTAGCTTTAGCTTCTACATGCACACATATACTTTGTGTTCTTTTTTGTTAAAAAAAAAACTATTTCGCTTTTTTTTACAGATATACACCTGAATCATGCATTGTACCTACGAACTT
>OY757187.1:55925182-56075348 GCA_963583895.1 Melanophora roralis | reverse complement strand
AAATTAAAAATTTCTTTCTGTGTATGTCGCTAATATAATGTTTTCAAGGGTAGTTGCTTCACTTTTTACAAAAATTATAAATTACATAAAAGTAATTGCATTAGTTAACTTTTTTTTGCTTTTATTTTTTTTTTGCCTGAATAAGTTTAATGCAATTTTCAAACTTATAATGATTTGAGTTTGTATAGAAGTGTGAATATAAAATGTGATAAAAGAAAAAAAGAGCCAAGTTTTAATTAGTCAGCCATAGATTATAAAAAGTACTCGCATGCTTCAAGGAAACTTTGGTTTGTTTAAATAAATTTTGAACTAATAACTACACTCTCCTGTGTTCACTTTAGTCTTTTTTGTTAATTTAACAAACTATTTTACCGAATTCTTAAAATTTAAAGCTAACATAATGTAATACATGTACAATACATGTATATTTTACATGCTTTCATACATAAATTTACATGTGTGTTGTGAAAAACTACTCCATGATTTTAATTTATTATTATTCATTATATGTTGATATCAAAAAAAAAAATTTTGATAAAATGGTTGAAAGTTAGCTTAAAAGATATTTAAAATAAAATACGTGTCAATATAAAATAGAGGGTGGCTGACGAAAGCTGCCACCATAAAAACGAAATAATTGTTTTTCTGTGAAAACAAGCTGCTCTGAGGCTGGAGGCCATTTGAACTAAATTTTTTTTAAACTTCAAGAATTACTTTAACAAAAATATACTATTTTTCAAATTATTTAATAAAAAATAAATAACATGTACTTTACAAAATGTATCAAAATTTATCAGCATTTAATAATGCAATTTTAATTTCCGGCTGAGGAATGACTTCGTGGACAGTTGAAACACGATCTGATGTTGGTTGCGACTTCAAAGCAAATTAAAGAGGACCGTATTCGGTCACGGCTATTATACATATGGGGGATTTCATGTCAAGTGACCCAACTTTTTTTTCGATTGGAAAGAAATTTGGACCAAAGTAAGTTCTTGCAGGGAGTAGTTTAGACACAATTTTTTAGCACGATCGGTCAAGAACTCTTTGAGCTAGAGGGGTTCAAAATTTGACGTTTTCGGCATATAGGTGTTTTTTCTCATACATGTAGTTTATTACCTTTTGCTTTTAAAAAAATTCGTCCAAAATACTTTCGATAGATTTTTTTTCAATCTTTCAGAAAAAAGTATTTTTAAAATTAAAAAAAATTTTTTTTTATTTTTTTTTATAAAATAATTAGAAAAAATTTTTTTTTTTCCAAAAGTGCCCATTTTTTTTTTTTTCGCTCAAAAGAAAGCTTAGGTCTTTTGCTTGAAGAACTTGGAGGTCGCTTAGTGGGATGCGAGTGGGATATCTATAAAAATTAATGTTTTGTAACTCAAGGTAGGGATTTTCCAATTTTCGCGTATATTCTATTTTGATTTTTATCCTATTTATGTAAAATTATCTCTTAAGCAAAAAAAAAAAAAATATTAATGCTAAGACACAAAATAATTTAACCTTTCCGTTGGTATGCAAGTACCAAATAAAGTCTTATACACTCGACACTGTATTACTGTAGTCCTCTGGAATAAAATCACTTTTATATGGCAATGTCTGAACACATTTTGTTAATATTTTCAATGCATACCATCGGAAAGGTTAAATTGTTTTGTTTCTTAGCATAAAATATTTTTTTTTTTTTGCTTAAGAGATAATTTTACATAAATAGGATAAAAATCAAAATAGAATATACGCGAAAATTGGAAAATCCCTACCTTGAGTTACAAAACATTAATTTTTATAGATATCCCACTCGCATCCCACTAAGCGACCTCCAAATTCTTCAAGCAAAAGACCTAAGCTTTCTTTTGAGCAAAAAAAAAAAAAAAAAAAATGGGCACTTTTGGAAAAAAAAATTTTTTTCTAATTATTTTATAAAAAAAAATAAAAAAAAATTTTTTTTAATTTTAAAAATATTTTTTTCTGAAAGATTGAAAAAAAAACTATCGAAAGTATTTTGGACGAATTTTGTTAAAAGCAAAAGGTAATAAACTACATGTATGAGAAAAAACACCTATATGCCGAAAACGTCAAATTTTGAACCCCTCTAGCTCAGAGAGTTCTTGACCGATTTGGCTAAAAAATTGTGTCTAAACTACTCTCTGCAAGAACTTACTTTGGTCCAAATTTCTTTCCAATCGAAAGACATCGGTTTTAAAAGTTGGGTCACTTGACATGAAATCCCCCATATATATAAGTTCCCGTAGCTCCTATACATACATATACATTAAAAAAAAGAAATTTATTTTCAAATTCATATACGTTTTACAAAAAGAATTTTGTTTTAAAATTTATCCAAAATTATACTAGAAATATTTAAATATAATGAGTATTTAGATTTTTCTTATTCAGCTCTTCAACAGAAAAAAATGTTTGCTTTTATATATATTTTTACATTAAAGAAAATTTTCTCAGTGGCCCAGAGGATGAGGAAAATGCGTTGCAGTTCGTAGAGTTCCAGGTTCAAAAAAATGGACTTTTCATTTTTGGATTAATCTATTTTACGCTTAAAAACGTCTTTGAACTCAAATCAATCTTTTTTCGGCTCAAATGTGGTTGAAAGTGAAAAAATGGTTTAAGGTAAATAGAATTTGGTCTAAGAAAATCCCTACATGGCAATCACAAACTGCACTAACTAAGTTTTGTTGAAAATATCAATATACAAGTAAATACTAAAACAAAAAAGAACAAAAATTTAATTATGTTTATTTAAATTATTATTTTGTTTAATTTATAAAGCAAACTTTCAAATACAAATATTAATTGGGACCACTAAAAATGTTTGTTTAGGACATACAATAAATGACCAAACAACATAAAATACAACAAATTAATGAAATTAAAATAAACTCGACGGAAAAAACTTTGAATGTTGGTGGAAAAATAAACAAAATAATTATTTTATTTTTATTTACAAAAGAAAAACACATACATGTATATACATAAGTACATACATTTCACATTATCGAGGTATCAACCTTAGCGCAGCAAATAATTTCATACGTTCTACTATCACATACCCAACTACTTTGGTTTATAACAGAGCACAACCCAACTGTTTCTAAGATAAAGCCAGCGACATATGGTAATTGTATATAGCGATAAATCAAAATAGAAGTAAAAGTCATGGTTCGTAATCCTACAAATATATAAACATACATAGATATATTTGTAAATATATGACAATGTACACGCAAAGAAATAATCGAGGTTATATTAACTAAGCTTCGTTAGTTTCTTTCTTTTTGTATGAAAGCAAAAAATAAGGTTTACTAACTAAACCAAATAAATAATTATAAATCGCATTCCACAAAAAAATTGAAGCTACCGCTACTAAAAGAATTAGGTTTAGTCTTTGAAATTATTTTATACAGTTTAATGGTCAACTAACTCACCAGGTCGTTAAAATGAGAGATTAAAGTTTTAGCCTTTCTTACTTTTCTCTTATATTTATATGGAGTTTGATACACTAACGTTTTGAATTTTTTCTTTTATGGCTGGGAAAGTTTTAAGCTCAATTAAAAAAAAAGAAAAAAATTAAGGAGTCCAAAACTATATTCTCTCATTGCTACGACCTGATGAGTAATTTGGCCATGATACAGTCTGATTATTTATTTACCCAGCAATTTCAAATAGCGATTATGGTGGAGGCAAGTACTTACCATGGGAGTTACTACGCTCGCTTACAAAGAGGGACTTAAATAGGCTATTACTTTGTTGACATTAAAATAACTTTTTACTATTAAAGGTCCCTTTTTTAACTAAATCTTTCATAACAAAACCATATGCTTAGATTTTAAATAAGAAATAACTCATTAACTAACAACTGCTAAGTAATACAGCAAATATGTTTGTCCATTTTCCCCATTTCCAAGAGAACGAAAATGAAAATTTATATATAAAAAAAATAACATCCTACACTCGTGTTATTTTTTTATATTTTTAAATTAAATTTTTTAAGGAACTTCAGGAAGAAGACATACGAATAAAAAAGAGATGTTAATATATAAGTGTGTTATTACTTTACTGAAACTTTAAGAATCTAACAAACACAGTTTTTTCAACAGTCCGCCGTTGCCAAAGCTCTTCTGCTCAGAAACTCCATGCAATCTTTGCGACCAGTAGGCATCGTAGTCATAACACAAGTCCAAACATTTAATGCTGCTTAGAACGAATCCCCCGTTTACCTTCTAAAGAAACCAAGATAATGCCCGATATATATCTATCTATCTGCCAACATAACCAACTATGACAGTGTTATGACTTCCAAAAATATTGACGCTCTTCTTTTTACAGTAGCTGTAAATGGTAACGGTGACAGTTTTTAAATATTTAGTGCCAATTAAACTTAGAACCGTTTACGCCAGAAACCTGTCATTAAAGCAACAAGTGTTACGTTTCGCTATCTGAGAAATTCAGTTTAGTCTTTTTTGTCTGCCACGTATGTTGCAAAGGTTAAATTTGTTTTGGCGGTAAACAGTAAAGACTGTGTTCATTTTGAAAAAGAAAATATTGATCGCGGATATTACTTTTAATTAAATACGCTTTACATTCAATTTCATTTTCAAAACGTTAATTCGGTTTGGCATGTTTGCTTACAAAGCGTACCAGGGAGCAAATTACGGCATTAGATTCGAATCAAAATTTAAAAATTCTTGTTACAATTCCTATAATAAAAGCATTGACAACTCGATCGATCGAGTATAATTTCGAATCGGATGCCATAATTTGCCCCAGACTTACGCCATAAAATTTTTCGTGAAATTACTTCCATTAAATTTTATGTTTCTAGACGAGAGTTTAGAAAAGCAGGCTCTTTTTGCCCGTTTGGCAACAAACCTAAATTTCAAGGAAGAAGATTTTTGAAAAAAATTTAAGTCCAGTAATAAAATGTTTAATTATTAATTAGTAAATAGGTGTGTCCAATAACCCCTAAGTTGTTACAAATTTGTAACAATTGTTGCTAGAAAGTGTTCGTTAACTCAAAAAACTTGCATGAAAAGAGCAACAATTTTGTAAACTGCTCCTTAATATTTATCCATACAAAAAAGTTTTCTAAAAGAATTTACAATAACAAACTTCTTTCTTTTTACTCTCTCGTTGCAAATTTCTACTGGCAAAATTGAACACTCCTAATATAATTTTAAATTTCAATAAAATAAGCATTCCTTTGTGAATTTGTAACAAAATAATAAAAAAACTAATTTGGTTTGAGGTTAAAATAATTTATGTTAGGAAAATTTTTAGGTTTACTATAGAATAAAAAATAATGTACCTTGGTCTCGTTATTAGCTTAAAAAAGGGTGTTAGTAACTTTTAATTAATATGGGAATCAACTATAGGCGTTAGAATTATAGCTTACAATTTAAGCTACTGCTATTTTACCTTTTTTTAGTTGGATTTATACTATTTCTTAGGAAATATAACCTACAGAATTTTGTGTGTGTAGTGTAAACAAACACGAACATACCTAAATACACCTAAATTTTTACAACAAACTATCAGATACTTACATATATACGTGTGCATACATATGCTTATGTGGTATGACAAAAACAAATTTGTAGAAGTAAAAAAAGGCAAATTTAAAAAACCAAAATGGCAAATGCCAACAAGCTCAGTATTGTCATGTATCATTAACAAATATTAGCTGCCAATTAGTGGTGCATTAAAAATTATTTTAAAATAAATTACCAACATAAACATAATGTTCAATTGGACGTAACAGCGAATGTTTTAAAATGTGTTTGTATGCAAATATGTACTTATGTTGCCATCTACATACACATTGCTATTTTCTCATATTTATGCTCCAAGCTATTAACACAATAACCTTCACAGAATATAATAAAACACATAAATTTGTCGTGAATCGGAAAAAGTGGGATATTTTTTTTAAATGGCCCTACCCAAAAAAAAGTATAGCTTAATAAACAAACATATGTTTCAAACAGGTTGAAAACGGTTTAAAGCAAAATTTTACATAATTTTTTCAGTGATTTACAGAAATTCGCTGACTTGGATGAGGTTTTCTAACATTTTGTCAGATACGAAATCTCTGTATTGAGATTTAGTAACCTTAAACGATCCGACGATTGTTATATTTATCGACAGAAAAGGTCGCTTGCGGCTACTGTTAAGTGATTCACTAATATCTTTTTAAACGGTAGTGGACAACTTGATTTTTGAATATTATTTATTTTCAAAAGAGAACGATATAAAATAAGTTTAAAAAACCAAAAAGAAAAATAAAAACGAGTAAGGGAACTTTATACAGGTGTCCGCCGGCGAGGTATTTTACTTATATACTACTTAGCTTATAGTTTTTGATTAAATAATAGAGAATGGCTCTTATATTGATAAATGATCTATTTAATGCCGGCAATTATGTATGAAATACAATATCAGATAAATGTCACCCCTGTTAGCCTCACAAAATGCGAGACCTTTTGAGCACATTTTTTTATATGCTCACAGATTTTACGCGATATTTTATTAATCTTATCACCAGTATTTTGTTTGGGTTGCTCCAGCGTTTTTGGTTTGTTTGCATAAACCTTGCTTCTCAGATATCTTTACAAAAAAAGTTTGGAGCGGTCAAATCAGTCGACCGTGGAGACCAATCAACATCACAATTTCTTGAAATAATTTGTTGTGGAAAGAGATCTCGCAGCAATTTGATTTTAATCCTGCATGTTTGCGATGTGGCACCGTCTTGTTGATACCACATGTGAACCAAGCCCAAAACATGCAGTTGTAACATTAAAGAAATTTCAATCATATCACGATATCGCTTCCGATTGGCAGTAACCGTTACGTCATTTTTAGTTTCAAAAAATGTGGTCAAATTATTACTCCTGACCGAATTCCACACCAGACTGTCACTTTTAATTGATGAAAAGGTGTCTGATGAATTACTTGAGGGATTTCCATTGCCCAGAACCGACTATTCTGTTTATTCACATATTCATTCAAATGAAAATGTGCCTCGTTGCTCATTATTATTGTTTTTTCATCAAAATCAGGGTTGAATATAGGAATTGTTGTACTATTACTTTTTGTGGCACATTTTAAATCAATAGCTGTTTTAGTTTTCGACATATAGCATATCGAAATTTTCATAAAAATTATTCCTATATAAATTCTTTTTTTCGCATAATATTTCGCAAAATGTGTGCATTTAAAGCGGGAATACCACTTCTCCTGCTGCTATCTGAAAACATTTTTTTCCTAGTTAAGATCCTTATCTTTAAAGTATCCGTGTTCAATTTTGTTACAAAAAACCAGCTACGATTTTTCGTCAGCACTTTTTCATTTTTATTTATTTATTTATTTTTTTTCCTAAAATGCCAGCTGGGTGGTCATTAACAAAATATTTTTAGCATTGCAAAAACTATGTAATTGGGAATACATGATTTTAAACAAATAACTACAAATGTATGCAAATAACTGTAAAATTAATTATAAATAACGGAATGTGTTGTTTTATGTGTAAAACAAAAATAATTTTGCTAAAGTCATGGCAACATAAAATTGAGCCAGAATGAACAAGTGCCTGGCATGAAAATGTATGAGAATATAAATACTTTTACATATTTATTATTCCAATCTACTTTTTTTAATTTTTTTCCGATTATGTTGGCTTTAATTTTATGCAAATGTGCATGTGTATGTGTTGCTATAAATTTTCAATGAAAATTGTGACTAAATAATATTAATTTCATATAATTACGTTCATGTTTAATTATCATACTTTTTGTTTTACAAATGTTGGCTTCACTCGATTTATGCTATTTCGCATATACTTTTACAATTTTTGTATTGGTATTTGCCGTTGTGACCACTAATGTTGGCACTAATGGCAGATGTAGTAGGTGCCGGATGTTAATGCTGATTCAGTTGCAGCCTTTTTATTTTCATGGTAAATGTAATGATGATATTGTTAATGTCATGTTTTACTACGTACATAATACGAATGCGAATTAGTGGACATACATACAATAACTATATGTATGTGTATGCACGACAAAATTGTATTGAGTATGATTGTAATTATTAGTTTTTACATAGTTTAAGTTTTCAAATTGTTTTTTTTAAATATTTGATTATCATTGAAAAAAGGGAAATTTATTTAACTTCAAAAAATGATTTCAAAACCTGCAAAAAATATTAAAGTTTGAACAAAATATCTGCGTACATATGAATTTTTTTTAAAGCTCTTAATATTACAAAGGTACCATAATTAAGCTTTAATATGGCTGTTTAGAAAAAAAATCCTGTAATATTTAAGAAGAAGAAAATATAATAAAAGAAATAAGAAAATCTAAATTTTATTTAAAGCAAAAATATTAAAAATTATTAAAGAAATTATTTTCAGCACATAATAAATAAAGCTATTATACGCGATAAAGCCTGAACCTATTATATCCTCCACAATTATCAGTTAGTCCTAATAACCTTAAAAACTCTTTGGCAGTTAAAGTGACGTCCAGAAATAGAGCTTGTAATAGTCCATAATAAAATAATAATGCGCAATATTTGGCTCTACCAAATACTTTACACCCTTAATTCTTGTGTGTATCCACAGTTAATCGAAAAAATGAAACTGTTTAAACACCTTTCACATAGTTATAAGTGTATATCCGTTAGCCATTTTGCGACCCAATAAAGCATATATATTTTGAACCTTCATAGATAGGGAAACCTGCTAAGCCATGTTTGTTCTTCTATGTATGCGTAAGACTATCTGTCTGTCTGTCGATCTTTTAAAATCAAATTTCTGGAGCTAACTAAGTCAAAAAGAATGCTTTTGGAATCAACAATATGACTTTACTCCAAACTAAAAAAGAAGCAAAAACCTAAAACTTCCAATTAGGACAAAATCCGTGTATATATCCTTATGTTTCTCAGCTAATTAAGTCAGTGTTATTACACATAAACTCCGAAGGCGGTGACCTAAATTGAATTTTTTCGTACAGGATCATCAAAAGTTCTAGCCCCTATTCAATCCCACACATTTTGTGAAATTATTAATTCGCTTAATCTAGGAAACTATAACTGCTATCGACCTTAGGCCTGCTATAAAGTAGATCTAACATCTCAATGCCATTAAAAATATCTAGAGGAAGCGGTACCACCCACATCAAGAAAAAAAAATAACTTTTTCATAAGATGTCGCACATGCGTTACCGAGGGTAAAGGCCGTTTAAATAACCGCATATGCATTAAAGTAATTCATGAAATTTTGAAAATAATTTAATTCAATCAGCCACCCTTTTTTTTGGAAATTATTAGAACAATTGACCTCAGCCCTTCTGAAATTGGTCTCCACTATGATTTTTTATGTAAAAGAAATATTTGTTGGCAAAGAATCCTGGGAAGTAGCATTGTCCATGCTAACGTTCAAATTTTCGGATTTGTTTTTACCCGCGCCACCTACGCGGTAGGGGTATTATGTGTTTGTGCAAATGTTTATAACGCTACAAAAATAATGGTTTGAGATCCACTTATATGTATACTAATCGGATTGGAACTACTTCCTGAAAAACCCCAAGCGTGTACGTCCATCCATCCGTCCATCTGGGTTTCCTTGTGATAAAAGTAGAGGTCGCAATTTTGAAGACCTTTTGTTGAAATTTTGTACAAATAAGTCCTGGCTTAAAGACCGTTGTTTTAAGTGATGATCAGTCAATTTTTTTTAAAGGGCTTCCATATATATGCTCTCTTGGGACAAGCATTTTAGGCAAAGTTTTTTAGGAGCATTGAACGATAGAATGAAATGCGAATTTTATTTTTTAGACGGAGCCTTGAATTCTGCGCCACACCCTGAAGTAAACCTGATATAATTGAGCAAATTTCTCGTCGAATATTTTTCCTTAAGGCCACAAAAAGCTGGGGATTGTCATTACAAAGCCGCTCTTTTTGAGGTAATCCATGGGAGTTAGATCGGAGGAGCTCGGTGGCCACGGGATTTCCACAAAACGACACATTAGTTTTTGGGGGAAATTTTTCTAAAGCAAATTCATCGAAGCTCTGGCTGTGTGGGCAGTCACCCCATCCTTGCGAAAAGAATACCGCAGTCGTGTGTCGATCATTTTTATCGTTGACATTCGCCATCTGGCTTTAAGACTTATCAAAATGAATTGGTCCAATTATCTCATGCGTAGGTGAAGGTGCACTTAGCAGTTACCCTGGGACGGGTTTTAATGTTATAATCAAGGGTTTAGGGTTCTTAAAGACCAGTAATGACAGGTTTGCTTGCTGATGTGACCGTTTAAGATGAAATTAGCCTTATTGGTTTACAGTGTGGAAACGCTTCAGTATCTTTTCGCAATAGTTTTTGGGTAAATAAAAGTTTTTTCCTTTTAGTTCTTTAACGGCTTGAATTTTGAAAGTATCGGTCTTGGAAGTCCCAGTTAGCTGATTTTTGCCATATTAAAACGCGCGATTTTTTACGTTAACTGCTTTCAATTACTTTAATGTTTTTGGGAGTCCTTGAAGAACGATTGGGCCCTGACCGTGGAGCATTCGTAGCCGAAACAATTGCACGGAGTCTCTTTACCCACGAAAAAATTAAATTACCAATTGGTCCATCACGTATTCGCCGAATGCGGAACTTTCAACAAAACTGCCAGCGGGTAGTTATGAATAATTACTCTTAAAAACGCGTACAGCAAACGCGCGGTCCCACTTCGACCACCTAATAACTTTATTTTAATATTTGTGGTTCGAAAATAACTTGGCTGGGTCAGATGACTGTGTATACCCAAAATTAGGCACAACCGAATAAGGCGATCCTACTGGTTTTTAAACGTACACTTTCAGATAGGACCAATTATGATCCTATTTTGACAAATCTTATATGGAAATTTTTATTTAAACATTACAAATATTGCTTAAATAACGAAAAAATAATTTATTTGCTTCTCTTAGTTTTTTCAGTTTAACTGTATTTAGCAGGATTTACATGGAACCCACGGTAAGTTGTATTTAGTGGCATATAATAAATTAAGTTGTAAAACACAAAATCTTTAAGCAATTTTAGCCAAAAATGCTTATTCTGGAAAAACTTTTTAATCGGGACAACGTAAAATAACAATTCAACCTTCACCAGTTTCAGTAAGGATAATGCATATGCCAGCAAACTAACCTGAGCAAAGTATTATTTAAAAATATTCAAAAGTACTATACATTGACTTAAAATGGTTGGGTTAGATAGACGGACATGCTCTAATCGACACAGAAAACACTACTGAGATTAGTTTATCTGTAAATATACATGCATACATTTATACTTAAATACATATATAAGTATGCGTACATAAGATGTTGTCTCATATACAAATAAAACATTCAGTTCATACCACTCGTATTGTTTTTTGTAAACAAATGTTTGAAAAATTTTTGGAAAATCTTAGAACGAATTAAAACATATTTCTTACTTATTTTCTTTCACTGCAAGAGTTTTACAATTTTAAAATTATTTTTTAATTCTTATTTGTGTTTACCATATAAATGCAAATTAAAAGAATTTAGTTTTTTCGTTTTATGCAATAATAACTCTTATCTTAATTGGCCAAAGTGTTTGTTAAAGAAAACGAAAACAAAAAAAGCCATTTAGATTTGAACAATCTGTTTGTCAAAAAAGGATTGAGAATATGTTTTTAGAAAAACGTCTACATATATATGAACATACAAATACGCATGTAAATGTGTTTCTGTATTTGGGTTTATGTTACTCAATAATTTGTACAATTAAAGTTTTTGCAAAAGGTTTGCTAAAATATTTTAAAGGATAGATACTTAAATAAATAAAAATTTGCACAAAAAAAAATTCTAACTTTAGGAGAAAAAAATAATCATAGGAAGTTTTTGCAAAAGGTTTGCTTAAATATTTTAAAGGATAGATTTCTAAATAAATAAAAATTTTCACAAAAAAAAATTCTAACTTTAGGGGAAAAAAATAATCATAGGAAATTTGCATTTAAAAAACCGTGTTAATCAGAAGAATTTTTGAAATATCATTGGCCTGGGTTTTCTCACATATAAATAAAAACTTAATACATTTAAATAATAATTAAAATATGTTTCCATTTATTCTTAAAACAAAAAAAAACATAATTTTTTAGCATAGAAAATACTCTAAATTACTAACACATAAACAATTTTTAAAAGAGAAAATATTGACAAGATTAACGGATTTTTTTTAAACGCTTTTAAAAAATATACGAATTTTCCCTAACTAATTCGAAATAAATGAAACCCTTTTAAAAGAAGACCATATAAATCTTTGTTGAATTTTTAGTTGACTTGAAAGAATTTTGTTTAACTAAGAAATGTTTAAGTACATGCATAATCGTGTTATTCCCTTATTAAGAAGCATGTGGTGTTAATACAAAAATTTTTGCAATATTTTTGCACAGTGAATTAATATATTGCAATCCTATAATTTTGCAATATTTGTGTAAACTTTCAAATACAATTGCAGTAGTAAAAAATTTCATATGTGAACATAAGAGCAATGAGCAATTTCAGAAGATATTTTAAACAAATTTGAGACTAAAGTTGCGCGTCAAGACAGAGAAACTTTTTTTTTTAATCTATATGGTATGCGGTACGAATAACATGCTTTTGATTATCAAATTGCCTACAATTTTTAGTTCATATAGAAAAACTTAAGACTGTACAAAACTTTTTTGTACAAAAAAAAAGAGATTAAAGTTTAAAAATTAAAGCAGTTGAAAGCTTTGGAATATTTTAAGTTAATAATATCCAAAATTTAACAAATTTTTGAAAAGAACACAACAAATTCTTTTTTAAATAGTTGCAAATTTTAATTCATTTAACGCCACATAAATAATTTCAGTGCACACAGTAACACATGTAGAATATTTTAAACTCATTCCAACTGACAAACTAAAGGACATAAAATATTCTCGAAATGTCAAAATAAATATGAGTTTATTTAATAAAAAAATTGACTTGAAAACAAAATCACAAATTTTACTAATTAGGAGATAAAAACACATACATATAGAAATATCCTGAAAAGCATTTCATACATACAAATGTACTATACACGTACATAGATATATAAGTATATGTTTGTTAGCAGAAAATACTTTTCTAACTTAAATAAAAAAATAAAACTGTTTGTAAAAAACTTTTAGTTGATGTAAAAAATATTAATTATATTTTAAATAGAATAGCATAACAAATTTAAATTAAACTGTGGAAGAAGACTATGTGACTTAAATTAAAATAAAAAAGAAATAGTAAATAAAACGAAAAAAATTTACTCCAAAAAACAATTACTTTACTTTAGTTTTTATTTTGTTGTATTTATTTTTAAGTTCGGCAAAAATATAGTCAATTAAAAGTTTAAGTATTTAAAGTACTATGTAGTTGTTTTTGTTATTTAATGTTAAAAACAACTGGTGAGCTCTTGTATATGAGTCTTGAACTGTAAAAAATTGTTAATTTCAAAATAATCAAAAAATTAAATTATCAATATAAAAAAAATTTTATATATTAAATAAAGTAAACCGAAATGGATTAAAATAGACAAAATAAAGTTAAATAAAATAAAATAAAATAAAATAAAATAAAATAAAATAAAATAAAATAAAATAAAATAAAATAAAATAAAATAAAATAAAGTAAAATAAAATAAAATTAAATAAAATAAAATAAAATTATAAGTATTAAATATTATCATTAAAAGATATGGTATAATTGATAAATAACGGTGTGAATATCAAAGGATTGGTTAGGGTATTAATGTCTTTTAGGGGTCATATGAGAGTAAGGAGTTCAACTGTAGCTTTTTTAAAATAGTCCTAAAGAACTAACTATAAGCTAATACCTTACCTAGTCATGTATTAACTGTTCACTTCCTGTTTGTTGACTGTGTTCTTGTCACAGCAAGGCTATTAAAAATTAAAATATCATCAAATTATTACAATTTCAAAAATAAAAACACTTTATCTTTAATTACAAAACATTCAATTTATTCCTTTATAGCTAAGATTATGAGACAAAAATGTAGTTATATTTTTGATTTTATTACTGCAAAACATTATTATTAATTAAAAAAATAATACATAAAAATAGTCTTTTTTGTTATTAACACGAAAACTTTAAAGTAATTACAGGGCAAAGGCACGTCTCATCATTAAGTCAAAATACATGTTGTTATCAATGGATGCACTAATCGATGCATAGTAGTTGTTAAACTCTTCTCTAGTTATCTGTTTAGAAAAGAAATAATTAAAGAAAAGGAGAAATTTAATATTAACATTCACCAAAATTTATATTACAGGTAAACGAAATTTTAATTAATGTGATTTCCAAGCGTTTAATTTCATACTAGAGCATTTTACCCGCTGCTTTGCAAGTGCAGTTTTCAATATCAAAAAAACAAAAATTAAACTTGTGTACTGCACTGGAAAAACAGGTCAACCGCAGGCGCCTGGAGAGCGCTATAAGACTTCCAGGACTGTATAAAAATAATTAATTTGAAACAAATTTTTCTGGTTGTAAAGAAAATAGGACAGTTTTCTTGGGTGCAATATGGTCATAAAAGAATTATTGGGAGCGTTGATTGTAGCAGTGACTACATGATCCATAAACTGAGCTTCATTGAAAACTTTGGAAGCAAATAGCTGGTTGGTGGTCCTTCGCCCAGACCATAGAATTTGCAACTTGTTTATTAATGGGTCCAATTTGAGCGAGAGCTGAATATTACAGAATCCTTAAAACTTAACGTTTATTAAGGTTTGTTTCTTGCAGAAATTCAAGCATTCCAATTGGCCGTCAATTTTGCCTTGTTCCCTCAAAAAAAGAATTCTCAGGACAATATTTTTATGGATGATCAGGAGGCTTCCCATGTGCTAAGACGTGCAAGAAATCTAATGGAAGACGGACAGCCGTGAGAAAAGTTACTGGATTTAGAGACACATGGTAACTAAAGGGAATGGGATATCAGATAAGCTGGCGAAGTAAGTGGGTCATTTGCCTGCGGAAATAGCAATGGACGTGGATAAACGTAAAGTTTTACAATAAGGGTAAAGAGTCCTACGAATTTTTGTAGATTATATGACCCATGGGCGACAAAGTTTTTTTCTGTTTTTGCAAAGAAGCGATTAAAGACTTTCAGTAGGGATGAAAACAAGTTAATGTTGGACAGCAAGACGACTGGCTAGCGGCGGTTGCAGGTTCTGTTGTATACCAGGTGATAAGGAAACGGTTAAGTATATCCTATGTGACTGCCTGGAACTTTTTTTTCTCCAGAGAAAATCGTCTGCAATCTGTTCTAAAGCCTACAGGAAAGATCTGAGGTTGGTAAGCCATGGCTACTGGTATTTGCCGAGATAATGTGGAGCTCCCTGGATTTCATTGCAGTGAATTTGTTAAACTGGTTATTGTGTATTCCTGTCTGGTGGCAATCAGAACCCAGGGAGTCTTTGTGAGGTGTTCAGGGTCCGTCAGTTCAACCATTACCTTACTTTCCTTACATAAAATACCCTAAAATACTAAAATGAAACTTTCTTCCCAATTAGGGTAAAAAATTTTAAAGCTAAAACGGCATTCATATTTTTTTTAACCCTGTCGACCGCAGTTTGAATTACAATTTTATTTTTATTATAAAGGTTACAAAAAGTACTTAAAAAATGCCAAAATATAGTTTAACCCTATTTATCACTAAAGGTTCAACATTTCGAAAAGATGCTAAAAACGAGTTTTAGTTTGTTTAACCTTTCAAAACTAATTTAAATTAATATTTAACTTGTTGGCAAAAACTTGTAGAAAGTATCGAAAAAGAACCAGTATGTGATTTTAACTTTTTCCCCCCTTAGAATACAAATTCATAAAAGGACCAAAAATGGACCCGTTTATATTTATTGAGAGGTATCTTTAATGATAAAAAATGTCCTAATATTGCAGATAGTTACATTGAGTAACAGAACAAGAGGCTTATTAGGGTAGGACGTTTGCATAGACTCTGATTTAATTTCGAATAACCTTTCTGCACCAAATTTGTACTTTGGTTAGAAAATTATATAGAACCCCATATGTATGGTCAGACACATGTGCTTAAGTTAATAAGGGATGTGATTCTTAGTTAATGTATTTTAACTGAAGGTGCGTTTAAGGCAACTGTTTGGGCAAATATAAATCAGCAAAAGTACCCAAGCTTGTAAAGATTGATGAAAAATTTTATTTAAATTCACGTCCTATCATTTATATTATTTAAACGAGAAAACAAGACAAATTTGCATATTAAATGCTTTTATTTAGAATTGCCGTTAATCTTGATTGATTGGAAAATCATAAGCCCCTTACGAGCAGTGACTAACTATGCAATATATGTATAACAATCTTAATATTCCCCTTAATATTTGTAAAAAAACTATTTGATTTATAGCCACATTATTCTCAGCTACTTACAGTTCCATCGTTATTGCCACGAACTCCCTCGAAATTATTCAAAAAGTCTCTTAATATTTCATCTTCAGACATTTCACCAGTTTTATATTTCGGATGCTCCTTAACAGAGTAAACATTTTTCAAATCTTCCACCGTTATGAAACCATCACCATTTTTATCCATTTTAGTAAATGCTTGATCAATTATGTCTAGACGGCTTTTGGGCATGGGTGGCTATTTTAAAAGAACAAATATTTTCGTTATTATGTTTTCCACACAAAATAAAAAGAAATGCAAAATAAAATAAATAATTCACTTACACGTAGTTTCAATAAAAATTCTGTCATATTTATAGAGCCACTGCCATCCTCATCGAAACTATATGAAAGGAAAATGTTATTAAGGAAAATAAAAAAAGCAGCATGAATTATTATTATTAAGTGACGATAATTTTTAAAAAGACACATTTATGATAATGAACAAAGAAAGCTGAAAATACAATAACTTACGTTTGAAATAATTCCTTCAGCTCCTCGTAACTTAAGTTAAGACCAAATTCACGTATACCTTTGATAAATTCCTCCTCATTAAGTGCTTTGCTACCATCATCGTCCATATTGCGAAATGCTCTGTTTTAAATTTATTCATAAAATTATAATGAGAAAATTAGATAAGAAAGGAAATGTGTAGAAGTTATAAATCTTTATAAAAAAAAAATTGTCTCAATTAACAGCTGAATCTATTTGTTTTAGTTATAAGTAATTTATTTTTAATGAAAATAAACGAAATAAATTTTAAATTAAAGTATTCTTTACCTGTTCAGAATTAAAATTAAATGAAGGTATAATTAGGAGTATTTATTACCTGCCCAGTCCTGAAATGCCGGTGGCACCACGACTTAAACACAATAAACGCAATTTGGTTAATACATCTCTGTCACTGCCATCTGCTAATTCACGTTGGCATTTTTGAGCCAATTTTGCTTCGCTTGAGTATAGATTTTTGATTCTTAGCTAAAATGAAATATAGGAAAATTTAACCTTTAAAGTGTAAGGAAATAAATCTTTATTTTATCTAAGGAGTTTAATTAGAATTTAAATTAGAATTTCATTAACGTAATAGTTGTAGGCAATTAGTATCTTGACTTATTTATTTCTTTATTTCTAAACTTGTGTTACTTAATCACATATTTCAGATGTTTTAAGACAAATTAAAGATTGCGTATTTAAAATGAAGAATGGTTTATAACAAATTACAAAACTCGCTTTACTTTCAAGAAAGTGTCTCCATATTGAAAAATGGCTAAATAGTTTTTTTTTTGAAGAAATAAAAGATGTTTAACTGCAAAATTGTTAAATAAATAAGATCCTCAAAAGATTTTTAAGACATGTTGAAAGTACCTAGCGCAGATTCATTAACAACACAGGTCAACAAAATTAAATTTTTTAAATAAGGTCGAAGGTTTCATAGTCAACTTGAACACGTGTGGTACTGAGCATTAATGCCTATAAATAAATTAACTCTGTATCCCAAAATTTTTCTTTATAAAAAAAAGTGGACGCTGCATCACATAATTGGCATTTACTCGAGAATTAAATTGAAAGAAAACACAAAATAATAGAAAACAAAAAATTCTTAAAATTTCGTTTTATAATTTTTTTTGCCAGTACTTTAGTTATAGAGATATTCTGAAAGTTCAATCAGAAAAATGCTTTTTTTAATATAATTTTCTTTTTATAAAAGACTCTTCTTTAAAATTTTAAGCTGAAGAAAATTTGTAAATTTTGCTCGTAGTTATTATAGCTTAGTATGTTGCAAATAAAATGAGCTAAAATTTATTTAAATCATTTCATAAATTCTTAACTTATTCACAATTAAGTGGAATCACACATTTTAAACATTTGGTATTATATGTAAAAACTTGCTAAAAAAAATCGTTTTGTACGAGATTTCCTATTATATTTTACTTCAAGGCAGTTTTTTTGTAAGTTCCAGCAGTAGCCCGCCATCAAATGGCAATCCTCTCGGCCTTGATATCTTTTCTCCATTCTTTTGTTGCAATCATTTGCCTTGTTCCTCATTAAAATCCCTAGATTGCCAGGATATTTATCTAAATTACTGTATAGATAATGCAATTCAACACTCATAGTTGCTCCTAGTCGTTTGAAATCTTAAAGCCTTTTCCTAACTATTTCAGGACATTTCTTTTCTTGTGGTTTCCGAGAAAACTCCTTACAACTAATACGAAGCTTGTCCAGGCTTCAAATTTCAATTGATTCATATGTTGTGTGAATTCTGCATTGTTTGTAAGTTTATGAATTTGTGGTTAATCGAACATGGCTTCTTTCAACTTTTCTACACTGAGACCAGAGAAAATTTTTCAGATATATTTGAAGCAATCTTCGTTCGTACTTAAAACTTTCAGAAACTGTTTAATAAGTCCCAGATTGATATGAAGTGGTGGAAGGATATTTTTTTCTCCACTAACGAGAGGCTCATGAGCGATGCTGTTTCCTTTTTCTGTAGTCATATTTGTTCTCAACGGCCACTTTTTTTTTTCCGTTGTCGAACAACGGAAATTTTGCTTTTCAATTGTTCAATCTTGCCTGCAATCTATCGGTTACCTGTGTGCCGTGAAACGGGTGTATTTTTGAATTGATAGACACAGAGGCATTTATATAAATAAAGTGACATTGCAAGGGGTTTTTTTCATATGATCTCCATTTTAGCTCTAATATACGCGTATAGGTTTGGATGTAAGGATCACAGCCCCGGAAGTTTACGTTAGTACCATTTTTTATAGTGTATCCAAGATTTTGCGAATATTTTGTGGCCAAGGTTTCATTTATCCTTGCAATTTAGTGACTGAAAACTCCTAACGGTGATAATAAAGTACTAGCGTGATGCAGTGGCTTATGATATAAAAAACGGCGATTGGCCAGTGATAATTAAAGGCTCTGTAGTGTATCGGTGGATAAGAAGACTATTGAGCATATTTTGTGTCATGTGTAGCCCTAGTGCATTTCAGAGGGACTGCCGGAGGTGGTTATGGCACTATTGTTAGTATTTTCACAGAAGTTAATTTTCTTTATTACTCTAGAGTTTGTAACATCAAACTAGTTGAAAAAAAATCTTAATGCCATTGTTTTTTTTTTTGCCTGGTAGCAAAAAAAAACTAAGAAGGTCTTTGCGGGGTCAGCTGGTTAAGCCTAACTTTTTCTTGGGCGAATAGTTAATGCTGAACTTATATATCTTAAGTAAAATGGCTGCTTGTAAGAAAAGGTTATAGTGGCGGGCTAAAGGCTAGAATATATACCAGGTGTGCTTCAGTAGGTACAAAAAAGGATGCATTTATGGAGATTTTAACGTTAAGGCATCATTCTTAAGATCAATTTCGAATTTTTATAGCCTTCACATAAGTGATAAGAGTATATGTATATCAGTTTGCTATTCTGTTTGCAATTTCTTAAATATCCATCTGCGACCACATAAAGTATATATTTTCTTGATCCTTATAGATAAGAAAGCCAATTTAGCAATGTCCGCCTGTCTGTGTTATGGTTGAAATCACTTTTTAAAGCCCATCCAATTACACAGACCCGTAAAAAAGAATTAAACTATCAAAAATATTTGCGAACAAATTGCTGTTTAAATCCAGCAAAATCGCCCAATAACAGAAAGCCAGCAGCCACGACTACCTTGGTTTATTTCTCTAAAATTTTAACCTAAAAACCTCTACAACTGCCCCAGAGTTTCTCCTAAACAGATGCAATTTAGGATCGGCCTACATTGATTTTCCCTAACAAAATTGTTGTAAAACAGACTCCATCCCTAACATGGTTCCCATACAAAGGTTTATTGTTATAAATTTTTTTCTCGATCGCTTCCACAGCTTCTTGGAGGATCCGTCAAAGGTCAAATAAAAGACCGGCTTCATTTAATTTTTACTCCCAAAACATTTACTTACTTACTTTTTCCTTATCGCCAACTTCTAAGAGGGTTGCCATACAAAATTTAAAAATATTTGGGGTAAAAACCCTTTAACTTCCCCGGAGTCGCCCTTAGAGGAATCAAATGTATCACAAGCCTTCATTAGTTTTCTCTCTTAAACATATTCCTAGAACATACCGAAGCCCTATTTTCAATGCCTGAAGGGTTTTCTATAAAAAATTTACGAAAAATATGTAAAAACACATATAAACACATACAAAATCGACCTTACATATATAAAGTGTACTACTGACCCCCATTAGTTTCCCTTCCCAAACATATTCCTAAAACATACTAACCCGCTATTTCCATGACCCAAAGGAAATTGTATTAAATCTTTTCCTACAGCTTATAGAATTCTCGTGGACCTATAAACATAAAGGACTGACCGACCCCAACTCATTTTTCCTTGCAAACATTTTTCTAGAACATACTTTTAAAAAATTTGGGTCAAATACCTTACACCTCCCTCTTAGTCACACCTCAAAAGGTAAAATTTGACACCAAATCCCTTTTTAAAAATTATACATTTTTTATAAATAAAAAAAATTGGATAAAAATTAAAAAAGAAAGTTCGGGGTTTCAAACGGCCAATTTGCAGGGTATATAAAATTTGGTACAGCCGAATATAGCGCTCTTACTTGCTTTTTTTTTAATTTGCTGGATATTAATTTAAAACGAATTTTTTTGTTTTTAAATAGAAGGATTTTATACTTTATGTTTATACTTTATGTTTTATTTAAAAACATTCAAAAAATTTCATATTTTTTTCTTAAGCTCTCAGACACATAAAATTTATTTAAACACAAAATTCTTCTAATTATTTAAACCACAATATAAAAGTTGTAGGTAGATAATGGCTCGATGAAACATACCCAAAGGGAACATAAATACATTTGTTTTAACATAAATTTTCACATGTTGTCCCTAATATGCAAGTTAGTTTAAAAACAATGTTTTTGTATTGTGTTTGTTTTTATATATTCTTTTTCGCCATCTATGCTAAGCTGCGGGTAATTATTTTTTTACAATATAATATTTTTTCTTCCTTTTTTATTACCATTTTTCTTCATTACCACAAATGGGTTTATGCCACGATATAAGGCTGCATGCAGCGGCAGGTGTTATTATTTCCATTGCTAATTTAACAATGCTGTACACATACGTACTTTGTTTTTGTATCTATGAAAATAATTTTATTAACGCATATACTTATGTAAAATGTATGTGCACGCATAGGGAGCCCTTTGCACTAAGCTATCCTATGTAACAAGTAGGAAAATTTCATAGGGAAGGTTTTTTTTTGAAGTTAGTCTTTTTAATATTTATAAACAATAAGTGCAACAAGTTATAAATTAGCCCTTGAAAGTAACCGACCCAAAAAGTAATAGTGTGCTTAGGTTTTTTACTAAATATTTATTAACATATGTATGTATAAGCAAAAATACTTAAGGATACTTTAGGAAAAACTTTACTTAAGGCCTACCATGTTACGAATTCCTATGTTCGTTATTTTGTAGCCTTGTCCACGCACTATTTAAACTGTTTATTTTTTACTTTTCAAAAGAATACCATGATTGCCAAAAGATGCAAATATATAAGTAGATATGGAAATATATATAAATTTTCAAATGGCTCTCAAAAATAATGGATTATTTTCGCGACATATCAAACAAAAATTAGTACTTTTTCGTTAAGCAAAGTCAACAGGTTTGGATAAAGCAGCGTAGCGTCTTCGAGATAAATTGCCTATTCTATCAAAATTGCATTAAAAAATTTTGTAATAATTATTTACACAAACGGCATTTTGAAATTTCGGCGAATATTAACTACTTTAGAAAAGAATGCTTAAAAATCCATTGTCAAAAGAATTCTTTAAGAGATATACTGAGGAAACCAAAAAAACTTAAGATTACACAGAAAAAAAATAAGTTATTTACTAACAACGTTTAGAAATAGTGCACAAAAAAAAACAAGAATTAAAAACAATGAAGCAATGTTATTAAGAAAAATTTTGTCAATTCAAACAACATTTCTTACCGATTCATTAAAATTTTTATTACAACTGCAAAATTCGAAATATCACTTAATAAAACGAAGTTAATAAACAAATTTTTAAATATACATAAATAGCAAATCAAAAAAGTTTTTCAAAAACGAATTTCAATATCAAAGATATTTCTTAATCGTTCAACAAAATGTTTAATAATACTGGTTTGACAAAACTCTTGAATCTTTTTAGCTTATTTATAGTAATTCTTAATAAGTTTATTGAAGTTATTATATAAAAGCAGAAAATATTGATGAGGTTTTTAAAAAATTGGGTTGACGTCTACAGATGATTTGGTGTAAGAACTAATAAAATGAATGACGACAAACTTAAAACAAAAACACTTCAAAAGAGATCAACAGTAATTTGTGTTGATTTTTTTAAAACAAAAGTTTGATTTTATAAATATGAAAAACCTTATATTATTTCAATAAATAGTTTATTTAAATCCATTAAAAGATACAAATTATAAATCTTTTAAATAAATAAAAGGAAATTTAAAAATGTTGGCAGCCTAATAACCGTCATTATTGTTTCAATAATATTCTTTATTAAGTGAAAAATTATTACTCTTTGGCAATTTTGGATATCGTCTTTGCAAAAAAATATGTACTTATTAGGGAAAATTTAGGAGAAAAATATTTGGATACCGGGATTTTTGTTATTGAAATTTTTTCTGTGGAAAGCTGAATGCATTATGTCACATTTACTATGATCTTTTTAAAGCTGAATTCTAAAATTTCAAATCCAAGCGGACGCGTACTAGAAACCAAGGCATTCAAAAGGCAAACTAACTGTTAAATTTGTTCTCAGTCATACTGCTTCTACTGCACGTGGAAAATTTGTTATGAAAAAATGTTCGGTAAGCCAACGTGTTTTAATCGTTTAAACATTTAATCAAAATCAATCGTCGATTACTGTGACAATTTTCATGCAAAAATCATAATGAGTAACGAAGCACATTTTCATTTGAATGGATATGTAAACAAATCCTGAACTATGGAAAACCTTCAAATTAATTGTCAGTTAAGCAGTTGAGCGGCATCCCTATTACAAACGAACAGATGAAATTTTTTATCTCAGAAACTATATCAGCTATTGCCTTACCACACTCATAATAATTAAAGTCGGCTTGTAAAAGGCTGAATTAACAATTATGCCATAGGCATCTGTCAAATAAGCGATTAATAACCTTGCTTCAATAGAAATAAATATGGGGGTTATAATTGTCTACAAAGTAATTTTACAAAATTATTTTGAAAGGAGATAGGAAACGGTAGCCCTCGTGGAAGCGAATTATATAAAAAACATCTCAAAAACTAAAAAAAATCTAATTTCAATTTACTGCAAAATAATTGCAATACAATATCTTGATTTTAAAAAAATATATAGTTTAGAAGGAGCAGGGGGAGCGGTAGCCTCCGTACAAATGAATCAATTTTATTTACTTTTTTATACACTTTGTCTTTCAAACTATTAGAATTATCGACCACAAACCAGCTTCAAGGTAGTTATAATATGATAAGGAGATAGCTATTGACTTTAAACCCACAGGATTTTGTTGTAAAAAATAAGGTGTAAAATAATTTTGCTGTATCGGACGGCTAGAAATGTGATTAGACAAACATGAAGGGTTAATCAGATTCGGCACGTGTCTCCTTCTAATAAAAATGTTTATAGGATAACAAAATTAATAATAAAATAAAGATCAAAATAACCAATAACATTTTAATCTTAATGTGTTGTTAACCACATACTTACAGAGGAAATGCTGTTAAAATTCAATGCCCTGGATTTTCAATTGTATTGGCATTTTGAAAATAAAATTAGTTTTCAAAAATTATTTTTTTCATCAGTTATAAAGTTTAAGAAAATTAGCATTTACGATGACTTGACGATAAGGGTACGGTATGCATGTTAACTTACATACCAACATTTTCATGTATTTAGGGTATGTACTTTAAGCTAAAATTATTAATTAGGATTTATATCCTTAACACGTTTTTTTATTTTCTCGCATACTTTACCGACTTTTTTTAAAGCCACAACACACTGTATTTCAAAATACTCTTACTTACATTATCTTCGTCTGACATATTTATTATAATAAAATTATTCAAAAACTGAGTTGTATTTCTATTACAATACCGGACGTTGAAGTGTTTTCCAACACTTTATCGAGTTAACTGTTACATTAACTAATAAACAATTTTAATTCCACCCTTAAAAGGAATTTCGTGTTAAAATAATATAAAACAGGACAATAAACCTTGTTGCCACTGCAATGACACTCATGTTAAAAATTGTAAAAAAACAATATTACAAGAGCATGATTTTAATTTAATCAAACCCCAAGTCGCTATTGATTTTGTGTTCAAATGTGATAAGTCTATGGCAGAGGAAAAATATTTACGATATAATAAAATTGGCGAGAAAATATTAAACTGATTAAACAGTACTTAATAGAAATTAAAATTGGAGAACAGTGTTTCTTAAAGAAATTGATGTATACAGAGAAAATTGTTTGTCGAACTGCTTGGTTATGATACCAACTACTATGATAGTTGGTAGAGCGGAGGAAAACAAGATTGAATAAAGTTTCTTAATAATAACAGAAAATGTTTAACTGGAAATATATATTTTTTTGTTTTTTTTTATTTAAAGCCTCTTTTATGGCATAGCGATGTAAAGTAAGGCTAAAATAAAATATTAAAATGAGTTTGCTTTCTGTTAGTTGTGTAAGAAACTTATTAGTTGCATTAAAGTTATTGATTTTGTAGAATTTTTTGGTTTTAAAAAGTGGGCTACGCCTCTTTGTTTGACATTCTGGGTTTTTTTGGCTTAGCAGTACAATGATCTAAGCCAAATTTTGTTGACTTACAAACCCTTTCTAAAATTTTTCGCACAAAAAATTCGCTCTGCAGTGGACATAACGGCAATCTAACTTTCACTGAATGCTGCAACAAGGCTACATGCTGCCGTTCTCCTTCTTTTTCTGTGCAAAAATTCTAGAAGAGGAAATAACCTGGAGGAAATGTGCATTATACAAGTGGGTTAGGCTAGGTTTGTTTGAAAGGAGAGGACTCCAAAAAAAAAGGTTTGAAGTCTTACAAGACATGCACATCAGTCAGTTATTGGCCTTCTGTGTTCTCTAGGCCAGGCAAAAATAATTTTTGGGACAGAGGTTTACAGAAATTTAGTGGCACAAAGGATTTTCTTTATCTTTTTTCTATTCACATCTCTTAATTGAAATAAGCCTGGTAAAATATCAGAAATATCCGGCCTGTTCAAAAGAAGAACAGAGAATGCCCGGCAATGTCTGATCTCTGGCACCCTTATCCGATAGAGATTTGCTTTAAAGTCCAGAAACCTTTCAGCATATTTATCATCCTGCTCAATTTTGGCAACCCAAATTCAAGACTTCCCCTAGATTTATCTACACTTGCATTGTAGCAAAATATAATCGTTATTTTTCGTTCCACAGCATTTCGTGTTTATTTTCTGCCCAGTCCTTTAACCCTGCCTTTGTTGTTTCCTACACCTAAACGTTAAGTTATTTGCTCTTTTATTACCGGCCAGTCTTTGGTGCCCTGGAACCCTTTTAATGCAATTCTGGCCATTTCCTTAGTAATCATTAATTATTTTATTGAATTGCAAAACCATTGTAGACTTTTTATTCCTTAACATAACTTTTAAATAATATTACATCCATTGGATATGTATGTGCCCTAAACTAGGGCAGTCTTCCTTTGATTGCTCAAACTTCCGCTGGTAGAAAATTGTTGTAGACCAGGAAGTGACAGTAAGTCTAGATCTCCAGATTTTTAACAAGGATACCCATTACCATTTTATCCTTTACCCTAGAGCCTTGTGTGTAGCAATACGGCCCTTTGTTCATCTTAGGCTATGTGACCGGTAAACTTTACTGTCTCATATAGCTCTCAAGTTTCGTCAAAGTGTAAGTCAAATTCATAACCCTTACCACTTTATTCTTCCATTGCCTGTTGTCGCTTTGCTATCAGTGCCTCCTTGTAGGCTATGCGGGATTTAAAAGGCTCCAAAGTGGAAGTCAAATTCAAACCCTGACCAAAATATTTTCCGTTACCTGTGGTCGTTATACTACCAGTGCCTTCTCGTAAGCTATGCGGGATTTAATAGCCTGAATATACTTAATCGTCCCCACAGCCATTCAACAAAAAGTTTTATCTGCTTTGCTTATTCTGAGGCAATATACCTATATATGTACGTGGGACGTTTTGTCGGATTTAAGATTTGCACTCTCTGTCCATTGTTGACCCCCATTACACCGAAGCATACATACACACATACATACATAGGTATTCCATATGTATATTTTATCTTATATTTGGTGTCGACAATGGACTCACTAATTGTTTTTTAAACATTTAGTCAAAAGGGATATACGTTTTTCACCGAAAGCTTGGCTCAGGCCTATTAAACGTCAAAACTTATCTTTGGATGTCGGACATTCTTTAGTTAAAAAAAAAACAATTTCAGTCAAATGGTTTTTGATAAAATTGTAAAAAAAAGGCAAAATCAAAAAATGTAGGGGCTTAAACTGGTCTCATAGGAAAAATTTTAAAATCGGAAAAATAATTTTGTTAAAATTTTGAAGAAAATTGAACAAATTTTTGTTTTAATTTTTGATAATTTTTTTTGACATAAAAATGAAATAGCAATATCATTATGATCTAATAAAATGTTGTCTGAAAGAAACTATAATATTAAAAAAAAATTTTGGAAGAAAAATTTGTGTATTTTTTTTTATATAATACTTTGGCATAACACTTTTAACCTGCAAACTAAGCGTATACGTGCAAAATACAGATTTTGCCCTATCTGAATTGCACTTGATTGGATCACAAGGAAATTTTTACCTTAAAACAGTTACACGAATTTAGCTCGATTTTTTGTCTTGAAAATAGCTTATTTTTTGTAGTGCCGAGTCCATATCTCTTCGAATATATGAAAAAGAGTCATGGACTTAACTCTCGTTTAAAAAAATATATTGAAAGTTAGTTAACTGATTATTAAATATTTTTTTGTAAATGGTGTAAGTTTTAATACTTAGATGCACTATTTTTAATTTTAAAAGAGGGTTTCAAACGAAATTTTTATACCAAATTAGTATTAAAAATCTATTTCAAATTCAAAAAGTTTTTACGAATATGCCCCATTTAGTGCTCAGCCTTTACTTTAATTTTAAAGTATTTTAATAAAAAACTTGCTTATCCACTAATATGTAAAAAAATAAATTTAACTTTTATAATCACTTTTAAAATACCATGTATTTTACTTACTACTTTATACAATTTAGCTGTTTTAATAATTACAGGCAAATATGTAAAGACATTAACACGTGGATGGGAGGGAATCGGCGATGTCATGATTTAAAATACATTTTATAAAAGTTTATACTGCTTTTAAACTAATTGACTTAATGAAAACAATTTAAAATTAAAATTAAGGACACTTTTAGATATATTAAAGATAAATAGTACCTACATACAAGTAATGATGGACACAACGTCAAACATTTAACAAGCACTTTGACACAATTTTTAATAATTTCATTTAAAAAAATTGCCCTTCAGCAGTTAGGAATTGACTATTGATTTTTTCTTTTAACATTTTATACTCGACTTTGACCACATTTTTTTGAACTAAATAAAGGCATATGCTATTGATTTTTTTATATCCGCCGGTAACACACATACATATGTAAATTATTTAAATAACATGTTTGTTGTTGTTTTATTTAAAAATATTTGGATTTAATTTTAAGCAAAAAATGTTGCGTTTAAACTTATAGTCTACCTGTTTCCTTTTTCCTAAATTGCGATAATCTGACATACTTGCGTTGCTTTTTTCTTTGGCGTAACATAAAGACGTCCGAAAGGAATTTAATTTCAAATGTGACTGAGACAATCAATAAAAAAATGTCTGAAAACTAGTTGATGAATTTTATTGGGGTAGAAGTACAACAACTCTATTTCATGTACAGACATAATTAAACTAATTCTTCCTAATCACACTATTTTTCTTTTTTTAGTTTTTTGTTTTAGTCTTTTTACATTTTGGCATGTGTTTGTGTGGGCATTTGGTTTTCAAATAATTAGAATGTTTCGAGTTTTTCTTGTCCTTTTTTTGATAGTAGTCAGAAGTAGTAGGTAAGATGGCTTTTCAATGTTCTTTTACGCAAAAAAAATTATGAAAATTTTTGTAGCAATTGCGCATTTGGTCACAAATTCACATTTTCTTTTTTGTTTTAAATAACTTTCTGCCCGTAAAACGATGATTTCTCTGTGCTCATTTAAAAACTCGTAAAAGGAATCTTCTAAAGCTTGATTTGAAATACCTTTAATGACTTTATAAGTTTTTCTATTTTGTTGGAAATAATAAACGAAAGTAAGATGTAAAGGCCTTTTCATAGAAAGAAAGAAAAAGTTCAAAACTTTAAAAATTTTAAGAATGTTTTATTATAAAGATTTTTTGCAAGGAGTACAAACAATTTTTTGTTTTTCAACTGAAATGATTTTTTTCTTTTTCTTTTGACTGTTATTTTTTATATCTTTGTTCCGGAGTTCAAAACATTTGGTTTTATATTTGTGAATTGATTTACTTTAAAATCTGGGAACGCTTAATTTACAGAGTAACACCAGCCGTGCATAATTTAAAAAATCCTTTTCTCACTCCGTGTACCATTATTTATACCGGTAATCAATTTAAATGGTATTTAATCGGTATAGGTAGCAGCATCGGTTACCAACTTAGGTTTTTTAATAAATTACTAAGCCTGAACTAACGAAGTAGCAGATTATTTGCCAGTTATTTTTTATGAGGATAAACTGTTTGCAACAGCCATATGCTTTAAGTTATTAAGGTAGTAAATTTTAAATAACGCCAGAAATGAGCACTCGAAAAAAATTTCATTGTGACACAAAATGCAGTAAATAAAAATATATAAATAAAAAAATGTTAGCAAGAAAATTAATTATTTATGTAAAGATTTTAAAGACCCTAAGAAAATAACACGACAAATTTTTAAGATAAACGTAGTTTGAAAAATGTTAATGTTGGCAGCAAATGCGTTTTAATGGGAATTTTTTAAACCTTATGTCTACAACCACCTACCTGGGTAAGTTTTCTGTTTTCAATTCGATATAACTTTACACCCTGCTAGGATATTAGTTTGAAATTTTTAATATGCTTCTAAAGTATTGTTTTTTTAACTTCTAAAAAATTGATTTGAAAAAAATTTTTTTGGGGAAAACCTATGGGCTGTTTTTAAAACATATCTTTTAAACATACAAAAGACTTACCTGGGCAGGAACTAAAGATTCATATTTTTTTTCAGTTGACCGAAATAAGTGGGTTTTTATTTTAAACAAATTACGTTTTATATATTTTTATTATTTGTACACAAAATAACTAGAACATTTTGAAAAAGTTTACATACTTTTTTTAGTTTGAGAATACATTACAAATAGTAATATCCTCTGAATGTTGTGCATATGCTAGCTTTTGACATTTTTTGTAAGCTGGTCTCGTTTTTTCACATACATAACAATTTATATTACGCTTAGCCCTTCATATATTACTGGAGGGCCTAAAATACTTTCCTTTCCAGCGCGGGACAAAAAATTCTTCATTACTTGGGATTTTGTGAGCGGCGTTCAATTTGCTTTATAACCAATTATTCACTCAGCTGTTGGAGGAATATTCTTCTACGATTTGTTGATAACTTTAGATGAGACTTATTTTCAATATATATAATATAACTGCAAATGCTGCCTCCTCAAAATAATAAAAAAATGCCAAAGGTAATATATTAGTTCTCTTCTTTGCTGAGTATTTTTCTAGACATATGTCCATATTATCAACTCCACCTTTGCTTTTATTGTAATGCAATATTATTACTGGTTTTCTTTTTGGAACTCAAAAGTCGTTGCTGTAGTAAGTAGTTGAGATAAGCACAACCAATCTGTTTTTTTTTTTGAATATGGAAGCACGTACTAATATTATTGCTGAATCCAAAAATCGAGGGCTCAACTACTCTTCCTTTTGGGGTGAGAACTCAGCTGGAGCAAATGTTCGGAGTTTCCTTACTAATTCTAATAACGATAAATTGTGATCTAACATTGACATAAAAGCCAAAGCGAAACTTGTTAAATTTGCCACAAACGATGTTTTGACTTCCTTAAAAGAGATTGCAACACAAATCTTTAACAACTCGTTCGCTTTGATTTTTTTCTCTTTCCGCAGAAGGTGCCAATCCAGTGTATATTGCCCTCTGAGTGGATAAGAAGTAAACCGACATTATTTGTCATGAAATAGGTTGCAGATAACTAAAACTGGCAATAGAAACATGAAACAAACGATATGTCAAAAAAATCCTTTACCAAACAGCAATGCTTACCCGGGTATGATGGCTGTATGTTTGACGAAAAATTTTTGGTTGTAGACATAAAGGTTAAATCCCTAAAAAACCTTTTATAAGAAACCTTTAGACGCTTTCTTTATCCTTGTGTCTTTTACTGAAGAGAGTCCGTCCAAGATTTAAGCACCTTAGTTTTATATGAAAATATTTCCGTAATTTAAGAAAATCCCACTTTCACTTATAAAATGCCAGTAAGTTATAATTACATGGTGAAACATTTATATTTTCGCAAACTTTATCTCATTATGACTTTATTAACTAGTTGCACATAATATGTTAAAAACTCTCCAAAACTTTAACGTACTCACACTACAATTGTTAGTTGTATAATCATAAAGCATTCCTACACTTATTACAAAAGTTTGTGAAAGCTTGTTATTAATGAGAAAACTCAACTGAATTTAGAGAACAAGCTCACACATACATTAAGTTATCAAAGTTATAGAAAATTGCAATTAATACAAAAGTTTTTTTTTTTAATTTTGCCAAATAACATTAGTAGGTTTGTGGGTATACAATAAAAACCCATTATGTTTGTGTGTTTAACCTTTTTAGAATATATTTTATATTTTCTTGCTTTTGTGTGAGAAAATCCAATATATTGAGATCACGTAATTCATTAAGGCTTAAAAGCTAATCAACATTAAAACAGAGAAAACAAAATTAAAAGAAATTATATCAGATACAAGATTAACAATAAAAAGTGTTAAACATGTGAGTCGGTGTTAGGCTTGATTTACATACGTACATACGTATTATTTTAAATATACGAGGATTGAATATGTAATTCAATTGAATAAGTTTTTATTTTTGTAATTGAAAATAAATTTTAAATTTTCCAGAAATTTCATGACAATATTTCAATTTAAAAAAAAACTAAAATCCTGAGAGTTGTCATAATTTACAAAAACAAAAAGTTCTGCATACTTTGGGTTTCTTTTTTTTTCTTATTGGTCATACCCGTAATTTTGAAGAGAGACTGTAGGTATTTAACTGATTGGCAATTATAAGATTGATTTAAGGTATACAGATAGAATTAATATAATTATGTCGATTAGTCAAATGATTTTAGTATTGAGTGTAGGACAGAAGTCAGTAAAATATTTAGAAGAATTAATAATATTTTTTTTCGATTGCGTTCTTTAGTAAAAACAGAATTTTAAAGTCGGCAAAATATTTTTATTAGAACTTTGGGGAAAAAAGATAGGTATTGGGAAAATTATAGAAGCAAGTTGTGAATAATTTTACTCGAAATATTAAGATAAAAAAATTTTCTTTAATTTAAGTTATGTTTTTTCAATTAAAAATATTTACTAGTTGTTGTTTATTTTCAAAAAAAATATAATAATATACATAACTTCAAAACCTTTAAATAAAACACTATTAGATTCTATTTTATTCAGAATATTTCATATACATTTTAAAGTATTTCTATCAATTAGAAAGCAATTTAATCGGGGTTTTAAAAGAAATTTTGTTTATTGTTATACTTAATATCTATAAAAACTACTTAACGAAAAATTATTCAACTGTTTTTATTCTGCAAAATTTTTTTGTATGTTTGATATTTAAAAAAACGTTTTAAAAATTTTTTTTTCCTGTCAGTTTTCTTTGAATCTTTTAATTTTTGAAGGCAAGATAAAGGTAATATGAATACTTTTTATTTGTTTAAATGATCTGCAGCTAATGTTCTAACTAGTGAAGTTTTTTATGGGCTTATACTATTAAAATAAAAAATAAAACACAGGAAAAAAGCTTTAAATGAAAAAAGCTAGTATTATAACTAATAAATGACGCTATGAAGCTAAAGTAGTTGGCCTCTTATGAAAACCTTATGCTAAAATCAATATTTTGATTTATAAAAAAAGGTCAGACATGCAACAAGTTTGAATTATAACTAAACTAAAGTAACTGTAGGGTAAATACACACATTCATACATATACATACATATGGGTAATTCCTGGGCGAAGGACGCGACATTCGTACACTTTTAGTTGCTTCAAAAACAAGAAAAATTCGGAGATATATTTATTGTGTTTTGAAGCAAGGAAGTACTACATTTAAAGAAAAATATTGAACAAAATTAATAATAAACTAAAACGATAGTAGCAAATAAAAGCGAGAAATAGACGCAACAAAAAAGGGTAGGGAAGCACTAACAGAAATATACATAATTAAGCAAAATTTGCAAAATAATTTTTTTTTGTAAATGAAGAAATTAAGATAAAATAACACCTTTTATGTGGAGATTTAAGATATGAAAATGTTCCTCTAATTTTTTTAAGTGGGTAAAATACAAATACGGTCGCGACAAGATAATAATAATAATAATAATAATAATAATAATAATAATAATAATAATAATAATAATAATAATAATAATAATAATAATAATAATAATAATAATAATAATAATAATTCTCGCCTTCTTTTAGCTTCTTTCTTATATATTACTGTAATTTGTAACTATCTTCTCTCATTTTCTCTCGACGATTCTTTGCTTGTTCCCTCTTTTTTTTCTTTTAATGCTGTTTACATCTTTAATATACGAAATCTTCTTTCACTGATACAACTTCATTGAATATATGAAGGACTTATGGCGACGGACGCAACAAGTTCAAAATTCCAATAAAATGTATGGACAAACTTCTGCCGAAATAAGTGTGTACAATTTTTTAAAGAATTTACCTGCTAGCTTAAAAGTCAAAACCAGATTGCTTTTTAAATGCTAACTTACTATTGAAAAATAAGTAATAGTGATTTTAGCGACTGACGCAACATTAAGATATGTGTTAAAACAAACTTTAAAAACTTCCGTTATCTTGTTTTTCTTCTCTTCTAAAAGTGGGTAAGTAAATTATTAGCAGGTGATTTGTAAGTTATAAAAACAATAAAATAAAATTGTACTTTTAATACTTAAATAATAATTTGATATAAATCACAAAAATACAGAAAAAAAATTGTTTTTTTACAGTTGATTATTTCGGTCAAAAAATAAGAAAAATTAAAATGCTTCTATATATATAGTATAGATATTTGAGCATTATTATTGATAGGGAAAAAAATTTTTATCACTTTCAATTTTTTTATTCGTAGTATGTGGTATGTATCTGTAAAAAGGCATAATTTCTATTTAAAACCAATACCATACCCAGTGCGTATGAGTTATGAAATAGATATTTAGATATTATTAATACGCAGAGATATATGCATAAGTAAAATTATAAAAAAACTATAGCATACTTTTGAGGTAAAATTTTTTAATCATACTACAGGTCGTATAAGCTATTTATAAATATAGGGTTATTTAAATATTTATACGCAGCAGCGTGGCCAGGGTTGCTAGCAAAAAGTTACGTTTTTTCATTCAAAAAGTTAAATTTGTTCATACAAAGTTACATTTGGAAAAAGAAAAACTAAATCACAAAGAGCTCAGTTTTTAAAAAAAAAATTTAATAAAATTCATTGAATTACAAAATTCTGAATACGGTGCACAATTAACTTTAAACATTTTCAAAAGTGCTGTCATTTTTAATGTACTTAACATTTTTTATTATAAAGTGTTTGTTTTTGCAAAGAAGTTTAATATATTCCGTGCAAAAAAAGAGCGGGCGCTTCTGGCCATTGTGCAGAAATGTGTCGTAAAAGAGCTACCACTGTTTAATATATACAGCTATAATTGATCCTTTGTATGAGTACATCTAAAAAACTGTTTTAACGAGCAATTGCCGAATAACAATATTTGGCAAGTAAGTCAAAGTGCAGCTATCGTTGATGTTTTTTGTGTTAATAAATTTAGAATGCTAGAAATTGAGGGCACACATCTTTAAAATTCAGGTAAAGAAATAGCACTTAAAAACGGGATTTGTATTGGCTTTCGAAAAAAAGTGACACAAAGCAAATATTTTGTGCAGTTAAGTCAAAATTGCACATAAGCAAAAGTCAACTACTGAAGCAAATACAATTTTAAGGCATACAATTGATGCAGGTATTAATAATATATATTTAAATTAAGTATTTTTTAATATAATTTTTCTACCATTTGAATGCTTTTTTAAAATATAAAATTTACAATTTTTGAGTTATAACCAAAACCGTGAATAAAATGGTCACAACCTTTAAAAACTATTTATATATAATTCATTAATAGTGGGCAATAAATGTACTTAAAAATATTTCTTACACCAAATATTATACCTTATTGTGTGGCAAGTACAAAAAGTTACGAAAATTAGACCATAATTGTTAAAATATTACATGTTACGTAGTGGGTCAAAAAGTTACATAAAATGTAACAAATGTAACCAAATGGCAACGCTGATACACAGTGCTCCAGCAAAGTTAATACTACCAGGCACCGTAACTCTCTCTTATGACTTTTATCAAAAAATCAAGATATAAGAGTTATTTTTGATATTGATTTTTTTAAATGAAAAATAAGAGTTTTTTTTTATTTTTATATTTTTATATCAATAATAAAAATCGATTCAAAATTCGTGACATAGGTAATATGTTTATTAATCTTTGTTACGTATTTAAGTAATTGAATTGATTTTTATTATTGACATAAAAATATAAAAATCAAAAATAACTTTTATTTTTCATTTAAAAATATAAAAATTAAAATTAACTTTTATTTTTCATTTAAAAAAATAAAAATCAAAAATAACTCTTACTTTTGATTTGTAAATAAAAATCAAAAATTTAAAAAGCATGCAATATGTTGGATGCATTTCGCCTAAAAATCATGATGGTGTAATTAAAACTGTTCTACAATGTTCATTTATGTACGATTTATTTCTTCAAAAATTGAAAAATAACTCTTATTTCCGGCCCCTGCTTAGTACTATAGTATGCATATTTTGAATTAAGAGAATCATTAATTTAAAAAAGGTCTTAATTTAAAGTATAAGTGCTTTACCTAGATATGCATATATGCACATGTAGGTGAAAAATTTCAATTAAAAAAAATTATAGAAGGATCCTTGGGGAGCAAAGATAGAAAGAAGGATTGCCTCAAAAACCTGTTGGGAGTTAAAAGTCAGTAGCAGTCGGTCATTTATTTTAAGCTTTCAGAAACACTCTGGAAGCGGCCAAAAATCTTTGGTTTTATATAAAAGTTTGTCTTGTATGTGGGCCCCAATTGGAAGCAATGATCGAGGGTAGGTTTGTTCCGAAAATACGTAAGAAAAATAAAAAATTAATAGGTGTCTGTCATTTATTTTAGTTTTAGGAAAATGCAAATACCTGGTTTCAAATTTGTAATACCAAACTATATGTTTGAATATTTTTCTAAACATTTTCCTTTTCAGGGTTTTTCAACTGAATAATTAAGTTTCATAGCTTCCCAGCAAAAAATAATCGAGATTTTGTAAGCAGTAAATACTTTTTCTAGTAAACTAATGCACTTCGCAGCAAGCACTTATCTATTCCCTTAATAAATGCAATAGTGTGTCGCAGTAAATGTAAAATTTTTAGTGTTTAACACACTCGATTACTCAAGTGCATACTAGGAAGCACTACTGTAAGGCAGGGAGTAAAAAAAACATTCGTTTTTCGTCAAGTAACGAACATAATAACACGGTAAAACATTTATTTCGATGACGCAATAAATTTAAACAACTAAAGAAGCGCCAAAACTACATGAATAAACTGGATATTTATAGCGCCTAAATAAGCACTTAACATGAAATGCAACTAAGTGGGACATCACGAATAAATATCATGCCATACGTAAGCAGGTTTGTAAGCTTTGCTGTCTTAATATTCCCTTACAAACCTACCTACGGCGAAGCAGCAGTTTTTGCTGGGTTTTTCTTGAATTGAAACAGTAAAAATTTTATTTGTTTTGATTTTTGCTATTTAAATAAAGAAACTTCAAATTTAATTTAGATTGGTTTTGTTAAAATTTTTAAAACTTTTAAGTTTTGTTTATAAAAAGAAAGAAATTAATTTAAAGAATATTATTTTATTTAATTTTGAATTTGTTTCAGTACAAAGGAAACAAATCAAACAAAACTTTTATTTAACTATTGTAAATAATTTAATAATTTAATATTTAATTAAACGAACAAACTTGAAGTTGTTAAAGTTAATTGAAATTGGATTAATTTTAATTTGAAAAATTTGTACACTTATTACAATATACAACTGTGGGGAAGATGTCTTTTGTTTACAATAAAAAATTGTTACCATTCTACAAGTATTTGTTTATTTTGTTTGATTAAAAAAAATAAAATATAAATATAATTGGGGTCCAATAAAATTATGACTGAAAAAATTTTATTTAATAACTAATTATTTGAAAACAGTCCCTATTTTTTTAGAAAAGCCAAAAATTTACTCCAAATTGCTCTCACCTGAAAAATTATTACACCATTGGCCATCACCTGTATCTTAAAATCATACTCGAATTTTAATATATTTTGTAAAAAATTATATAACTTTTTTGTCTGTGTTTTGTTATTTGTAGATGTGTGCATTTTGATTTGACATATGCATATCACATGCCCTTAATTTTTTTACTGAAGTTTCAATAAATGTAGATATTTAATGTAAATTGCACAAGTATTTCATTGTTATTTTTTTCATGTTTTTGAGGTCATATATATGGACAATTCTGCTATGACGGGTGTGATAATTTTTCTTACATTTTTGTTTATAACTTAAACAATTCAAAATTTCGGTTCTACAAAAGGCTTTGATTTCCAAGGCTGGTATGTTTGTTAAGTGACTGAAGGAAGATTTTGAAATTTAGTCGGGTTGTGTAAAATATTTTTAATTTTTTGAGTTTTACGGAAGCTTAAAGTGTTTTTAATCATATTTGATTTTATATTTCTGCAAAAAGAATTAACAAAGACAAAAGGATTTTTTCCCAATTTGGGCCGTTTTACGTGGAATTGGCTATATATTAATTTTTGTAGATTTGCTTCGTTTTGGTTATACAAAAACTAAAGTTTGTGATTTCATCACTTTTTTAATGAAAAGCTGAATTGTTGAGTGATTGATTGTTTGTAGTATTGATTACTTTCATTTGACGAGTGCAGTGAAATGACATGAAGTTTATGTGCTGTTGACATAATGTCAATTTATAAAAAAAATTTAGTAATAAATTAAAATGCAATAGAACTAAAAATTTAATCCAGACATTGGGTAAGATAAAAGTATATTTTTTTAAGGTACTACATCTAAACCTAAATAGATTTCGTTGTGTTTGTTTTAAAATAAGAAACCCTTTAAAATCAAAAATAAAAAATCTTAAAGATTGTGTTTACAAAAACATCTGTATATGTATATGATAAGTTTTTTTAATAAACCTTTTTTATCCCATTATATTGAGAAAATAAGAGATACCGAACTAATTTTAATAGAAAATCATGCAATCTTTCTTCCTTGCTTTTTTGGATTTAGCTTTTTGTTAAAGTTCATATTTACAACATAGCAAGTATGTAGCAATTAAGTAATTTTTGGCAGATCTTAGAAAAATAAACGGGAAATCCTTAGAATTCTCTACTACTTAATAATGCAAAAAAAACATCTATCGTCTAAGATGTTTCAGGTAAAACCAAGCTACCTTTCTAAATATTTTGTTTGAAATTGTTAAACCTGATACTTCTCGACTTAGTCATTATTGAAAAAGCTAAAAATTTAAAAACTATTTATCCTACAACAGGAATAATGAGTCAGCCTACATAGTTTGCCACAAACTTATAACTAGTTCCTAAAGCGTTTATTACCCACTGAATTTTGAAAAAATGGTTTTCTTTTATAAAATTTTTTATTATTTATTGATTTAATATGGTTTGTCTGTAGACACAGCGTGTCTGATGAAAAATTTTAAATTTAAAAAACATTTATTTCAAAGTAATAAACGATGCAGAGGAAAGGGGCGCTGTTTGAATTACCGATTGTGCGGATTCTTTTAAAACTTAAATCGTTCAATTAGCGTTAATGTTAGAGCGCTTTCGCACTGAAAATCCCTTTTTTTTTTGAGCGACAAGGCTCACTTTCACTTAAACGGCACCGTAAACAAGCACAAACACCGCTACTGGTCTTCAAAAACCCACAGTTTTTGATCAAAAGCCATTGCGTTGCTCCAGGGAAACATTTTCGTTTGCCTTATCCACGCATGAAAAAAATATATGTTTTTTTCGAAAATTCTCGAAGTCAGGCAAAGCCAGAGCTTCGATGCATTTGCTTAGGGAAAATTTCTCCCAAAACCTAGTTAGCTGTTTTGGGATCATCCAACGGCCTTCAAAGTTGCCCGAATTAACTTCTATGGACTTATTAAATGGGGCTACCTCAAAGAGATTTGTTTTAATGACAATCCTCTACACTTAAATAAAAATAAGCTTAATTAAATCAACTTTACTTTAGCGTGTAACGCAGAATACGAGGCACCTCACAGTGGGGTTTTTGATACCAAAAGTGGGAATTAATTCCAGGTAGCTTCTTATGTTCCTAGTTTTATTTTTTTTTTCAGTCAAAATCAGTTTAAGAAGTAAAATTAATTAATTTTTTATTGCTGTTTAGACAAATTTTATTTATTTTCAATTAGTTAATTTTTTAAAACATACTTTTAGTAATGCTAAATATTGCCATATTTTCAAAGAAATAAAAAGAATATTATTTATTCACACATTTAATTTCTTGTCCGAATCTTTATCATCATCATCATTATCACTATATCTAGTGTAGGTAACATTATTATCATTATTGTGATCTTTTTACCATCGAGATTTGATTCAAATATTAACAATTGAATTGCTTCCATAGGCAAATTTTTTTTCTTTCAGTTTTATATTTGGTATTACTGGATCTAAAGTAACTGATAGTCTTTTAAATATATCTTCATTTGATTTTTCTCTACAACATTTTCGCGAAAAATGCTCCCTAAAATTTTTTAAATCTTTGTTTCGAGCTTCTTGTGCTTCTTCCTTCCTGTCCAATTGGTAGTAAAGCGTGGTATATTATTTCTGGTCCATGCATTAATGTTATAAAAACCAATGAGTCAGTAGCATTCGGATCGTGTAATGCTTACTTATAAGGTGTGTTACCAGAGCTACCATCAAAGATCCATTTCGTGCAAAGACAAAAACTGTCATTATCATTTAATAAATCAATTATACTGTTTTTGAGTGATATAATGTGGTATGGTACAAAAGAACTTAGTTTGGCTGAAGTTTCACAAATTGTAAGGCACTTATTTCTGGGGTAGCAATCCTTTTTCGCTAGTTGCACTTGTGAATATGATGAAAATATTTTATGAGCGGAAACACTGGTAATAATATATTGATATCGTGACAACTTGGCTTCAATCAAAACAGCCAATGCTAGATATTGGGTTACTGTAGAAGGTCTTAAAAACTTTTGTAAAATTTGTCTACATCAGATGATGAAGAGGTTGTTATTTCTATCACCATTTTTGAAGCTCTTAATTTACCGTCTGCCCTCAGACTCATTTGTGTCGCGTGTGCCAACAAGGATGAAGGAATGGTTTTCCTCAAAGAAATGATCTTCTTGCTTTTGCTTCGTTCACCACTATCTTCGAAATTGAGCTCCTTCCTATCACGTTCAATACCGGATTAAATAAGGAGGCCTTTTCAAGATTCTAGCCATGTCTAATTATTTAGAAAACAAAGCGTATTCACCGTTTTCTTGAAAACTTTTATATTATGTTCGCTTAGCAGAAAACGTTTCGGCATTTCGTTAAGAAAGATCAATTGTCCATGGATATTTTCACCATATGATTTCAGCATTATTTTAAAAAGCTCTCGTCAAGAAATAAAAATCGTATTCGAGGATGTGCCTTTGATTTAATACAAAACTTAACATAAACACGAAGAATGATTACACTTGGTGCTCAAAGACAAAAAACTACTTTTTAAATCGCAACTTTTGAGGTTACTTATTGTTTTAGTTGCTATTATTGTTTAAAATTGTTTTCCCCTTCATCCTTTAATTTTTTGATCTTCTTTAATTTAATAACTTAATGCAGGCTCTTATGAAAACAAAAGCAATAGTTATACTTATCTTTGAGGTTTTTTATAAAAATGTGATTTTTTATGTGTATGTAGGTGCAACAATATATTTAAATTTTATTTTTAAATGTGCAAAAACGTGCAGACAGATTTTTCATTAATATTTTTAAAAACGTTTATGTTTAAAAAAAAAGTTTTATTTCTTAATTTGGCTTTATTCACAACTATTTATCGACATATTTCCCGAAATTAAATTAAAAATAATTAATTAAAAATAAAAACACAAATTACACTTAAAAATAAAAAAACGCAAATTAATCTTACTAACCTGAGGTTGAATGTTCCATTAAAATATTTTTAATTATCAATTTAGAAAACACGCAAAACTAATTTTAAAGACATTAAAAGTTTAAATTTATATTACACGCAAGGAAAACGTTAAATAACTGAAACATTAAAATTGTATAGTGACATAGCGGTGGTTGTCAAAAACAACATTTTTGCACTGGTTGTGTAGAATAAGGTGTAATTTTGCCGACTAAAAAAATTTATTCGGTTCTTTTAAATTTAATTTTGCAATTAATTTTCATTTTTTTAACAATAATCCCACAGTGCACCGTTTGGAACAGTAATTTAAGTCGACGGAAGACATCTGGATGACATACTCTTTAAAAAAAATAAAACCTGCATTTTAATTCTATCGTATAGTGCTCTTAGTAAAACATTTTGGCCAAATTACGGTTTTAATTTAAAATTGAAAATATAAATCTGCCACTAGATACCCTGTACAAGATATCTACGGTTTCTAAAACAAAAAAAAATCATTAAGTATTTAACAACAAATTAATTTCACTTTTAAGAACGTAAGCACTTAAAGAAAAAACCACATGATAATACGTTTTTTCGAACTCTTTATATCTTAAATAACAGATCTAAATTCGCAGAGTTTGCTCTAATTTATATTAAGGTTATTTATTTTTTTCTTGATTAATAACTTATTATGTTTTTGACGACATCATTATTTAAATTCTAAATGAAAGAGATTAAGACTAACATTTTCCTATACTTTCGCTTTTAAATTGAAAAATCAAAGCGACTGAAGTAATAATATACCGAAAGATAATTTATTGTTCCACACTGCATATAACACGCAAATGCAAACGCAGAAAATCACACTACTTTATGTAAACTTGGTTAAATATTTCCGCTATTCTTAGGAAAGTAGTTGTAGCAGCAAAGAGAGAATAGATGCCAAAAAATGCCTTTTTTTATTGCTGTTTGTTTGTTTCCTGGTATTAACTTAAACTGTTTGATATATAAAAATTTACTGCTAATATTTTTCACAATTCACACTAGTTGTAAATTGTACACATTTGACATAACATTTTAAAACAAAAGAAAAAAATATACAAAACGAAACGACAGCCAGAAATTGCTGTATCATCAATACGATTTACTAGAGCAACTAAAAACAATCTTTGAACATTATTCAGAACGAAACAAACACCTTTATTGGCATCATCACTTTACATACATATACATATGTATGTGTTTGTGTAAATGAACATCAAAAAATACTGCAGGTATGTTTTTATGTGTGTTTGTACATACAAGTTGTAAACTTGCAGTATACCTTAAGGCATATAACATTTTTCTTCATTACCCTATTCTTTATTCCCATACTGCAAGCAATTTAGTACTGCAAGCATAATGGCCTAAACTAACATTCATTCTATTGTTGCTTTTAATTTGCTTTTTGTTGATTGTTAATGTTTCTATCTGTGGTAGAACTATATCTTCTCTAATGTTATATTGTCAAACGACTTTACCCATCCAGTAATTTTTTCATTTTTTAATCAAATTTGAGTCTTTTTTGACTCCACTGCGCGATTAAAAAGGCAAAATATGCGCGCATTTTCTGAGCATAAAAGATACTTTTGTCGGTAGAAAAAGTTAACTTCCCGTGACTTTTCTTGATAAGTCTTTTATGAGTCTTTTTTGATATCAGTTCAAAGTCATTTTCGACTCCTTATTAAGTAGTATTTGAAGTGTTTTCTGATCATAAATAAGTCTAATTTTAGTTCGTTTGTGACTCTCTTTTGAGTCGTCTTTTAGTCATAACTATAGTCGCTTTCGGGTCTTTTGTAAGTCACTTTATTGTCATTTATCACACATATTTCTATTTTATTATTTATTTTATTTTTTAATATTATTGACATTCTCAAAATACATATGTATATACTATAAAAAAACAAAAAAAGAAGGTAATTAAAATTGTTCCGTGTTCTTGTTTTGTCCCATATGGCTGCTTAAGTTCTTCTTCCTCTTCCAAGTTTTCTACCTGTCTTCTGCATATTGAGCTGCAATGTTTTTCCCCTTTCTTACTTTGCATTTCACTGTTTGATTAAAATATCTTACTTTAAGGATTTTTGGATAATTACTTAATTTAGTTACACGTTTTTATTATTAATCCTTTAATTTCACTTTCACAGCAAAACGAATTTTATACCACGATGTTACTTTTTAAATGAACAAAAATTTAAGTGTTTGACATTTACTTAACAAGCAGTGCTCAATCCTCTATCTGCGCTTATTAAGCACTTATTAAGCGCCTGCATGATCTGTTTTTGATTTAGCATTTTTCAATCGTAAAGGTGAGCGGAAAATGATAATAAATGACGAAAAATGTAGTCACATTTTAAACGTATGGATGGTTAATTTGCGATTGCCATACAATTTGTTATTGTATTTAAAATTAAACTCATTTCACTCAGCAGCGCGAATCATTTTCTAGTCCTTTTTTGATCGTGTAAGTGATTAATCAGTTTTTGATCACCAAAAGTACTCTTAAAAGACTCAGAAAGGTGATTTTTTGAAAAACAATCTTCCAAATGCTATCTGGGTAGGAATTTATACAACAAGTGTGTTGGTATTTAAACGCCTTTGTATATGTTTGACTGTTTTTTTTTTTAAATGTAAAATTATACGTTTTACATTGTTTGATATCGAGAACACAATGCAGCAAAGCCTTATCGCACAAACCCATAAAGCTTAAGGGCTTCAAACTATAAATATTAAAATAGTTTTGGCTGGGTGTAAAAATTGCACATATTGTACAGACACACGAAGGCTTCTGTTTAAGTTCTGCAAATGTTTTAATATTGAGAAATTTTTTTTAAGTATTGCTTCAGTTTTAACAAGCCCTTGAGTTGATTTTGTCTTAGTATTTATTATGCAATAAAAATGCTTTCAAATTCCTAAATTACATGTATATATAAGTTAAAATTTTAAAATGCATTTTAAACAGATAAGCACATCAATCTCTATACATATATTATAAAAATAAAGCAAAAGTGTGTTTGTTTGTCGCGCAATCATGCCTTAACTGCTGGACGGATTTTCATTGAACTAAGAACATAAACACTAGTAAGCATGAAATGTGTAATAGACTGTCGTTTTTTTATAAAAATGAGGTGGCACTCCAGTAGCTCTCAAAATCTTCTGAGCTTTAAGTGCAAAAATTTTTGACGCAGAAAAGTTGGCGGGTCAGGCAAACAAAAACTTAATCCTTAAAGTAAGTTCTTCTCGCTGATTGATTTTTATCAAATTTTGTTTGCATACTAACGGCTTTATGACTAACAAATCTACAAAAAAAGTCTTCTGCCCCTTGTTAGTTTACGAATGTACAAAATCTTAAAATTCAAAACTTTTAAGGTAAACAAATAAGCGATACCACGCCCACAAAATTTATGTCTTAATATAGGTACCTAAACCGTTAGTAATAATATGAAAATTGGCATTTATATTGATGGCTTGATATTTAGAATTCTGAAGCCAAAAAATTAGGTAGTGCCACGCCCACAAAAAAACCCGTTTTTATTGGTCGTACAACTGGATTGATTGTTTTCAAATTTTATACGACTGAGCAGGGCGCTTAATGCGAAAAATCTCAATTCAACAAAGTATGCGATGCTGTCAAAATAAAAAAAAAAATATCAGGACTTCTGCTGCATTGACTTTTTGAGAATTTGTAAAAGCAAAAGAAGTTTCTGCAGCCTAATTTTAAATACAAGTAATGGGTAAAGCCTTTTAAGAATTAATTTTTAATAGAAATAATTTTGTTTGATTGATTTTTATAAAACTTTTCACGTCAATAAAAATTAAATATTCAATATAAGTTCTTATGCTGAGTTAGTTTTTTTGAAAATTTGCTTACATGTATATAGAAAACTTCTAAGGCAAGGATATTTCAAAATAAAAAAATTTTCAGTTTCGCTTCTGCAAAATGATTTTAGTTATACCTTTCACATAGTAACAAGGGAATATATCAGTTTATCATTTCACTTTAATATCTTTATTATCCTTTTGCGACCCCATAAAGTATCCTTATAGGTAGAGAAATCGATATAGCCATATAAATCTGTCCGTCTATCCGCCTGTTCGTCTCTATGTTTGTTGAAATCAAGTTTCGGGACTCGAATAAAGCTGCACAGCTCTAGAGCCTAAAGTTCGTTTCTTGGCTAAAGGTGGCAGCGAAACCTGCGAAATGCATCCACTAGAGTACCTACTCCTTGCGTTGGCTATAAGCGCCACTTTTTTAAAAAATGCCAAAACTAATAAAAACCCAAAAAAAAGAGGTTAAAATTCCCACACCTGACCGAAAGATAGAGCGAAGCTGGCGATTCGAATCAATTAGGGTTTGTTTTTCCTGCGTCCGACCGTAGACCGGCTATCTGCATCACTGTTTATTTGGAAAACAATTACGTGCTATTGAAATTTATTTAATGGCTAAGAAACTTTTTTGCATTCCACATGTTTAAGTTGGGAGTTATTTCACGAAAAGTTAATTTTTTTCATTTAGGGACTTTTCCATATTTGATGAGAGTTATTTCGTTCGGACATATTTCATTTGGGATTAGCTTAATAGTATCGTTAAAATATAATAACTAAAAATTTTGTAATAATTGTAAACCCATTTTAATGTTGTGTTTTTTAAAAAATATTTTACATTATTAATTTAAAAGATTACAAAAATATGTAAAATTCTTCCAGAATATAAAAAAATTGCCTTAATTTGTGCAAACTAAAAAAAAAATAAAAAATAAAAATAATGAAGCAAAAAAAGTAAAATATACTTAAACTACTGCATTGCAAATTGTTACTGCATGTTTTCATGTCAGCCAACGATCAACAATATACGAGTTTTCTTTTTTAAATATTCTAGAAGCGGATAAATACATAAAAAACGACCGCGTTAAATTGCATATAGATTGTTTTTAGTTGCTTTTCAAAAATCAGTATTACATTGTGAAATGTTTTGCAAAGACAAAATTTACATAATCTACAAACCTTGAAGGAGGTTTTTACCAAGCGGCGATGATAAGGGCTACTTGTGATTTCAGCAAAATGTAGATTTCTTTGATAATAATGGAGTTGCCAGTTATAATAATGACTGTTAAAATTTAGTATGATAAGTGTGGTGTACGTAAATATTGACGACGATGACAATGAGGTTTTACCAGTTGACATACATAAAGATGGGGAAAACGTGATAGCCAAACTTAGTTAAACTAGATAAAAGTCATATTTGAAAATAACAAATTTGGAAAAATAAGAAGGAAATAAAATATGTTTTTTTCCCAGTTACAGAATGAAATCAACTCGTACATCATTATTTGCCAAACAACCACAAATATTTTGTGTAAGCAGCTTTCGCACCCTAAATAATTTGAACTTAAAGATTAAAGTTCAAAAATAAGTGGAACAATATAGTCCACAATATATCGTAAATAACAAATCATTTAACTTTTTAGCAGTGGATCTTATACACTAGACACCCTGTTGGAAAATTGATATTTTTAAATACGATTTTTCAAAAACGAACAAGCCGTGCGGAAAAGGGTGGCACCTATAGAATAACCAATTGTGCGGCTTTGTCAGTTACGATGTCGTTGTGATCGAGTGAGCATCTTGCACTCGCTGTGGAGAGATTTTTTAAGAGATATGATTCTTATGTAGTTGCTTGTCGATAAATTTTTTCAAAGCTCGGTATTCGATGAGAAGAGTGTAAATTTAGTTTATTTGTGGGCGCAGAGATTCTGCAAAGCTGCTTCGGTGTAATGAACAGCCAAATTATGTAATGGACAGCCAATTTATGTAATGAACAGCCAATTACAACAGTTTAAGTTCGGTTAAAATTGGTAACGTTTCTTGCAAAACTAACCAACTTGACCATAGTTTATCGGCGATGAAAGGTTAGAGAAGATAAGACTATCGGGAGCCATTGAATCCGCTAGCTAGCAGCCGGGTGGGGTGGTTCTTTTCTTAATCATCTCTGGGTCCGATAACAACTGTCACGACATAAATTAACAAAATGGAAATGGACTATGGTGTTGATAATCGATCAAAAGATGTTATATTATTCCCCATATCGTATCAACAGACAAATGGAAACAAGGGTTCAATAAACTTTTTGGTAACAAATTATAATAGGAATTCCTAAGATGTTGTTAGGAATAACGCCTCTAAACCCACCCTACCTATGATCCTAGGGCGTGCATTGTTAAGTAGGATCCCTTAGTTAACTTACTTTAAACCAATCACATAATGCAAGAAAAGTTTAGATTTTTACAAATCCATTATCATATATTGTTATTTATTTTAAATTCCAAGAAAATAACTACAAGCTTTTACTAGCTTAATTTTAACAAATATTAAATCTTAACTTTATTGATTTCGATCGGAAAGCAAATAATTACTTTTTTTATCATTCCTTATACCGCATAATTTCTAATATAGGGTGCAAAATTTGTATGTTTCATAAAAATTGGTTTTTAAGCAATTGAACAAATTTAAAGTTACTTTACTTTGTAAACTAGCTTAATTTGTTGATACACCTTTGAATTTTTTTACACTTTTAGGACAATAAAACAAAATAGCACATTTTAACTGGGAAACACTTTGTCTTTAAACTTTGCACAATATGAATATTTTAGACTGTAATTTACCGACCAAATTTAAAATGAATATAAAAAAAATCTTCGTCTTTTGTCCGGGGCTGATAATTTCTGGACTCTAGCAGCTACCTCTGGGAGAGTATTACCCTAGTCGATCTGGGATGAATTCAACCAATTTTCTTGTTTTCACTGGGGAAGTTTTGCAATTAATTTTTAACAAATATTTAGAGCCAGGTTTCAGGTGGTTATGTTAACTTTCGGTTGGTTCTAAGGCAAATGTGTTTCTTCTCTTTTTCTTATGATTCTATCCCGCGGTTTTTATTGAATTTAATTACTGTGTTCTTTACTCTTCAATGCAAAATTTTACTTTGATTCAAAGCTGATTAGTTTGCTGGTTATTAAGTTAAAAAATTAACAGTGGTGGACATTGAAATGAGTCCACCACGTGTTTATAAGATCGTCGATAAAAATAAGCTTCACGCAACTGTTAGATTATGCCAATTGTAATTATTTAGACACTTGGGTATGCAACTTACCCAAGAGCAATAAATATTTATACTATTACCAGACTAGTTAAAGCCTTTAAAACGTTAATTAATTTTTCTGCATCCAGATTTGCGGATGCAGGAATATTTGCAAACTGATAATTTCTGCAAAAGAAATTATATTGTTGATGCCACTTAAAAAAACAAACCCTTTTTAATATTTACCTTATTATTTTACAATAAATGTCGCAAATTTATTGAGTTTTAATAAAATAGAAAAAGAAGTTTGCACTGGTTAACAATTAAAAATTCTTGTTCTGTCTTTGAAAACTTCTTTACTGCTTCAGAGTTTGACGGAAAAAGAACTTTTACACGCCATTATTAACCTCACATAGGCTGAAACATGCGTTTTTGTTTTTCATTAAATATTCTAACGAAGTAGACAAAACTTAACAAAACTAGACTTAAGCTATTTTGCGGTAGGGGGCGTAAATAATCTTTCAATTATTACGTTAAATTTAAATGGATTTAAAACGATTTTCGAACTACTTTCGTGTAAAATTATTGTTTGGTAATTTTTATTAAAAAAATAAAAAAAAACAAAAAGAATTTAGGAACAATGAAACCATGTTTCTTTTCAATTACCAAAAGATATAAATATGAAGCAAATGCGACAAATTGAATTTCGCATAAGTAGATTTCCAGAAAATTACTAAAAAAATACGTTTATTTATAAAATATTTCTAAAAAAACAAAGTACCAGATTTGCACCTTACATAGGCTATGAATGTTGCACTGCCAGGGTCTAGTCGATCTTGAAGGACTCCTAAAAACTATGAACAGGTGGAAAGTAGTTTACGTGAGATTTCGCGATTTTCAATACAGAAAGAAGCATCCTGACTGAAACTTTCCAAAGCAGTTATTTATAAAGTTTTAGAAATAGATTTGAGTTCCATCGTTTTGAGATTAAAATCTTTTATGAACTGAAAGATAGTTGGAGCGTTTTCGCACTGTAAATCTAATTTTTTGGAGCCGCGAGAATAATTTAAACTTAAAAACCCTTGTCAACAGGTAAAATTTGCTGCAACTTTCAATTAAAGTACCAAGAACAATTGCATTGCCTTAGGGTAACAGTTTGGTGTCTCTTATTCACGCTTGCTAAAAAGGGAAGAAATAAGGTTATTTTTCAAAATCCTTTAAATTTATTTATTATATATTTAATACAGGATGTCCGATGAGAAATTTATATTTTTTAATAAACGGTGCAGAGGAGTAGTGGGGCCGTTGGAATTATCGCTTAAGCGGACTTGTCAGTCACGATATCGCAGTGGTCAAGTGAGCATTGCGCGTTTGCTATGCAGATATTTTTTAAGAGTAATGTTTCTAACGTAATTGCTTGTCGAAAGTTTTGTTCAAAGTTTGGTATTCGGGGAATACATGATGGACGGAGTGTAAATTTAATTTGTAAAATAAAAATCTCACCCTAAATAGCACTAATCCTGTAATTGGCTTATTCTTGGGTTTTCAGTATTCACAACAGCTGTATAAGAATGGCTTTGATCAACTCATGAAAATTGAAAGTTCAAGCAACTCTTTTTTCAATCTACACCGATGGTTTAAATTGGATAAGTTAACATTTTTTATTTAATTATTTACTTGCTTTAATTAAACTTAAACAAAAAGGACTTTATCGAAAATAAAATAAAGCAATTTTTTAACAAAAACGCAATAGCATCCATAAGAATTTTCATAAGTGACGGGGAAACCGTTGTAAAAAGACTTATATATCGCACTTGATCAACAAGCGGGTATTAACTCAAAACTTTAAAACTTTCAGTAGAAAGCTGCTTCTGTAACTGCAGTTCTCGGTGGAAAAATTTTAATAAAAAGATAAATTAACATTGGTTTTATTTTAAGACTTTTGCAATGATTGCAAAAAAAAATTTTATTTAATACTATTTTACTAAAAAAAACTTTAAAAACTTTGCCATAAAAAGGATCACATTTCAGACTAAAACTATAAAATAAATCAGGTATTATAAACAAAACAGTATTTATTCAAAACACAATAAAATTTCATATTATTGTGTTTAACTTGACTGAAGCATCAACTCAAAATAATACGATTTTAATGAAAATATATAATTGGTTTTAACAACACTTTTCAAAATATTATTTAGGATTAAATCCCAATTTTTTTGTTAATTTATAGGGTTTGTTGTTGGTTGGCGAATATTGGTTTGTTGGATTCTTAAAAAACTTGAACGTTTTAGTTGCTTATAGAAATTCTCATTTTGTTTAATGAGGTTATTATATAAAGGCAAAAAATATTCATGAGTTTTTTAAGAATTTGGGTTGAAGTCTACTGATGATTTGGTGTAAGAGCCAATGAAATGCATATAGACAAACTTAACCAACAACAAACCCTATAAATTAATTAGTTTTTATTTAAACTATTGCATTAGTTCAAAATGTTACATTTTCGTTATATAAAGGTAGTATTAAGTGTGGGTTTTGAGATAAAAGTGTAATTGGAATAAGTTTAACTATAAACAGCCTTTAAATATTGATGTGTTTAATAAAGTAAAGTTTCAGAAATTCATATTGGGAATTATTGTACGCATACGTAATAAACAACCGTTGCGTAGTTATAAATTGCGTATACGTACATAGCTTAGTTCTTAAGTTTTAAAAAATTTTCCTAAAAAATGTTTTTACTTGAATAAAAAATCTTTTACGAAAATTTTTAAATTTACAGATATTCAATTATATCTACTGGTGTTATTTATACAGGGTGTCTGATGGCAGATTTATATTTTCAAACTTAAATAAAAAACGTAATAATTGACACAAAATTTTTCAATGATCTTGAACGATGGAATGGAACGGATTTTATTTTTTAAAGAGTTTGTCGTGTAGATGTCTTTCATCGAGGCGAGTACTTAGATCGGGTGACATCGGTGGCCATGGGATGTCCCCAAAACGTCTGATAAGTTATTGGAGGACATTCTTTCAAAGCAAATTCATCAATGATCTGGCTGTGTGTACACTCTTCCCATCTTTATGAAACGTAAAGAGTACAATAAATGAGCTCACAGGTTTGATAAAAAGAATTTCGTAATGATGCGTAGATAAATTTCACCGTGGGCATTTGTCGGCTGTCCTTGAGAATTTCAGAAAAAAATGGTCCAAGTACCTTATGATTGGATATTTAAATTGGGGGCTGCGGATTTTTAAAGTCCAATAACGGTAGTTTTACTCGTTGACATAAGCCTTTTCCAGATTTCCAGTGCAAAACCGCTCTAACATGGTTTCACAATTTTTTTTAATAAATAAAGTCATTTTCTTCTATTTCAGATCTTTTTTTAAGTTTTCATTAATACTCGTTCTTGGAAGTCCCATTAAGGCTGCTCTGTCTTGAAAGTATTGAAAATCGCATGAGTTTCACCCGATCTGCTTTTAATGAACTGGTTCAATGTTTTCTGGAGATCTTGAAGAACGACTGGGCCCTGGTCATGGGAATTTTTTAGCCAAAGCAATTGCGCGGAATTTTTGCACCCACGATCGAATTTCACTAAAAATCTGCTAATTGCGTATTCACAAAATACCGAACTTTAAACAAAATTGTCGACGAGCAATTTCGCAAAAATCATTACTCTTAAAAAATGTGTCCACCCCGAACGCGAGTTTCTTACTCGACCACTGCGTCAACGTGTTTGACAGAGCTGCACAATCGGTAATTCCATTGGCTCCACCCTTCTTCCGCACCGTTTGTTATTCTTTTAAATAATCGTATTTAAAATGATAAGCTTGCCACCAGAACACCTGAGAACTTTGAGTATGGTATTGATTTCTTTTCTTACTGAGCAGATGGCATGGAAAAACCTTTTTTTATATACGAATTTGAAACAGCGTTGCCAAACTGCAGATTTATAAAAACATATTACAATATTTCATCTTACATATATTTTGCTTTGTTTTTATGCAAATATATACATCTATACGTCTTCCTTTAAATATCGATAAAAATATATAAATTTCTTTATTGGCACGACCCTAAACAAAAGTTAATTTTCTTTTTCGAGCTTTTACTTAATACTTTATTACAAACATTTAATAAATTGTAAAAATTAAAAATGTAATTTAATGTGGTATGATTTACTATTTCGTAAAATTTGTTAATTTTTTAATTGTTTAAATGGATTTGACCATAGTTTTCTTGCACTGAAAAATTTGGTTTTTAATTTTAGTCGTTTTTTATAAGCATTGTTTTTTCAAAGTATTTCTATAATGGTAAAACAAGAAAAAATAATAAAAAAAAACTATTACTGTTCTTTTATTAATAAGAGTCAAAAAACTAACAAAAAATTGTAAAAAAAAGTTCTGAAAATATAATTTATTATACTAAAATTTTATGAAAATTATGCAAGAATTGGCAACACTAACGTGCTCAAGACTAATTGTGTTTATTTTAAGATGTTCGATTATTAATTACATTATGAAATTGATTTTAAATAGCCGTGGGCTGCATTTATAATAATGATTTGTTAACATTTATAATAAGTGAAAGCCATAAACCAGATATAACAATTGCAAATTGAAAAATTTGAAAACATGCGGAAGAGGAAAAAATATTGATTATCTTATTACCGAAACAAGAAGCTTAAAATAGTTGTTGCAAGTTCGTTGTGACTTTATAACTCCAAATAGTTTAACCAAATTTAAAGAAAATTTAATAGTTTGTTTAGTTGGTTTATTTAAAGTTTGCACAAAATCGGTCAACGCATTCGTGAGTTATGCCTTTTCATGTCAACATGTGATTTTTTGTTCATATATAAAAAACAATAACAAATATGTATTCGACAAGAAAAAAGAGCAAAATAGTAAGTAAATCAATAGTAGTTTGATGTTATAATAGGACTATTGTATTGAACTGAATTACTTTTTTTCATTATTTCCAAATAAAAAATAATCAAAAAAACAATGAATTTGATTCAATGTTAATATTCATCCGTAGCACGCCGCTAATACTATATAAAAAATATTATATAAAAAGTATATTTAAACACAACTAATGCATAAATTAAGTTTCTGATGAAAAGGTTATACTTACAGTAAAAGGCACACAAAATAGATGTTTGTACGTTGTAGGGTATACCACGCTCAAACATACACTCATTTGTGCTCCCAAAAAATCTAGTAGCTGTGGTCCTATATTAACTTTATCATAGTATTTTCTGGTGGTTTAAGCCATTTTTACAATCAAAAGTTAAATAAAAGCATAATGAAATATTTACTTTAAACTTACTTATATATCAATATAATATATTCGCAAGAAAGCACTTTCCTTGCCAAATGCGCCAAAATCACATCATACAATTTTAAAAATGTTTTCAATTCTATTTAACATATCTTGTTTTGCAAATGATTGTATGAGTCATTTCATTTCAAAAAGTTTGTTGGACAATCTCTAAAATATTTAATAAGCCATAAATATTCAAAATTTTTTTACTGGATCAAAACAAAACTCAAACATTCACTGTCTGTAGAGATATATCCACAGTAGAGAAACTAATATATAACAGATCCAATGACTCAAATAAAACCAATGAAAAATATTATGTTCGAGAAAGCATCGAAAAAAGTCAAGTGAAGTACACCAGATTGATGGTGTTAAACTAGATTTTCGGAAAATCAAGTACGTTTTGATTTAATAACTTTTTTTTGGCAAAAATAATTGCTTTTTTTTAATTTAAAAATAGTAATTATTTCTGGCAAAAAAATAAGTAGAAATAATTAATATTTCTTGACAAAAAAACAAAACCCAAAAGAAAATAATTATTTTTGAAAGAAATTTAAATTAATAATTATTTTTTGAGAATTATTATTTTTACATACATACATGTAACGGTTCTTGAGTAAAAAAATATAGTTTTCTTTGTTATCTACGAAATACCCCAGTAAAAAAGATAATAATTCATTCATTTAACTTTGCTTAAGTCAGCTAAATTCTCTTCTTTTTTAATTTTTACAATCAAAAAGAAGTAAAAATATGAAAAACAAATTCTACGTTCAGATGTATTTAAGAAAAATTTTATGAAAATTTTTGGCTAAAAACCAAAAAGTAAAGACATACATGGCATTTGATGAACTCAAAAGATAAACTCAAAGTTTTTCCCCTGTTAACATTTATATTTCTTTTCGCTTTTAGATTCAAATTACATAATAATATTTTTTGTTGGATTTGGTAAAATGAATGGAAAGGGGTGTCATAAAATTGAAATAAATAATAAACCACAAAATGCGATTATGAATACAATAATGAAGTTTGAATAGTAAGAAATAGCTTAGAAATATTTTATGATTTTTATTTATGACCTTTTATGATTTCTTTGGAAAATTTTTTGGCAATCAGTTACAGAGATGATGAATTTCTGCTATGTGTTTGCTAACTTTAATTTTAAACTTGCCAATGCAATTATTTGTATAAGAAATGTTAGTTTTGAAGGATTTTAATTGCAAAATATTATAAATTTGTTTACCCTCTTGGATGTGAATATATCGATGCATCTGGTTTCATTTCTATTGAAGTTGTTTAAATATCTTTTAACTAAAATTTAAAGTGTTTAAAAAAGAAAAACGACCTGTTTTTCACCTATACATATATTATCTGCTATTTTGAAGGGACATTTTTAGCTACTTTTTAAAGCTAAACGCTAATCCCGCGTATTTAGTTAAAATATTTAAACGTTAAACTTGATTGATTTTCTTTCAAACCATAATCCAGAATGTCTAACTTCCTCTTTGTCTTTCCTACTGCCTTACTTTTTATCTCAATCTGGGTTAAAAAATTTGTATTTAATATTTTTTCCTAAATATAAAAATTAAAAAAATTTAATTTAAAAATAGTGCGAAGCGTTCTCCACTTTATAATGGCCTTCAATCTGGGTTAATATTCCTGATTTTCTTATTTTAAGAATTATACATTAAAATAATTACAAAAGATAAAAACAAACTACTTTTAGCTACTTAATTATCAACCTGCCTCAATCAGGGTTTGTAGCCTTTATTTTCGGGTCAAAAGCCAAACATTTCATATCTTTGGACTCATAGAATCAAAAACGCACTAAGAAAACCAAAACGTAAAAAATTTATTTTGTGCACTTTGTTGACTTTTGACCACTGATCAATATTTGTTAGTTATTAGCCTAAGAATACGCTTAAAACTACTACAAATATAAACAAAAAAAAAAGAGAAGAAAAATCCAAGTTGGTTAAATAAGCCTTCCCATATTTTAACAAAATCTTAATTTTTATTATACAATTCACATAGTGGTTATCATATTATGTCATTCCGTTTGTAATTTCTATAATATTCCATATTGTATCAAATTTTTAGATTTTTATAGGTAGGGAAAATGACTAAGCCTTATCAGTTTTTTTGTGTCCGTCTGTCCGCTGCTGAAATCAAGTTTTCGAAACAAAGTAAAGTCAGACGGAAAGCGTTTTCATTTTGATTTATCAGAGATATAAATAAATGGAATTCAATAAAAATAAGCAAGTTTGGCTAAATAAGGACCGTATTTTATCCTAAAATAACTAAATTTTTGCGATAAATTCAATGCATATATCCCTATATGCCGCCGAAAAATTAGCCACTGTTGTCGCAAATATCGAACAAGTACTTTAAAGGTGGCGACCAAAATTAAGGACATTTTTTTAATAAAGGCTGGGGAAAAGCTATTTCCCCTACAAATTTTCTGAACTTTCTTATCTGCTTTATGTGAGAAACTACAAAATATTTCCAGTATAAAATTTTTGATACGCTTTATCTCGAATACCATAACAACGACCGACTTAAAGTTTGCAACAAAAAATAATTGTGCAATTGTACATGCTAAAACATAAGCTGGTTGGATTTCAGCAGAGGGAGGGACGGCCCCCATTTAAATTAAAATTTTTTGTGAAATTTTCTAAATGCTCGGAAGCTATAGCACCAATCGACTTAAAATGTTCTACTAGAAGTAATTGGACAATATTGCAGACATTTTGGAAAAAAAATTATTTGGTTAGAAGAAGGTTTATCCCCTGTACAAATAATAAATTCTTGTCAAATTTCCGATGTGCTATATTTACGAATCTATAACAGTTATCGACTTAAAACTTTTTACGTATTGGAAAAAAGTAGTTAGATAATAGCAGAGGGAATAGTAGTCCCCATACAAATAAACCATTTGAAAGAAATATTTGATACACTATGTCTCAGAGACTATAAAAGTTTTAAACTAAAAAAATAAGATAAAAAATTCCTAATAGTTTTCTAAACGAGATGTTTTGAAAGCTGTTAGCTGTTATCAACCTCATTTTTTCTACCAACGATTTTTTATTAATACAGGGTGTCCGCCGACAAGGTTAACTTATTTGTTTATTTATAATATTTGATTAAATTAAAGAGGATGAATCTAATATTAATAAATGTTTAATTTAATGTCGGCAATTATGTATAAAAGTCAATATCAAATAAATGTCCAACTCTTTAAGCCTCACAAATGCGAGCCCTTTTGAGCAAATTTTTTATTACATGCTCACTTATTACACTTAGCGCTTCATTAATTTCCTCACGAATATTTTCTTTGAGTTTCTACAGCATTTCTGATTTATTTGCATAAGCCTTACTTTTCAGATATCCCCACAAAAAGAAGTCCGGATCAGTTAAATCAGGTGACCGTGGAGGCCAATCAACATTACTATTTCTGGAAATAACTGGTTGTGAAAAGAAGTCTCGTAATAATTGAACTGTTTTCCTGGCTGTATGCTCTGTGGCACCGTCTGGTTGATACCACATATAAACCAAGCCCAAAGCATGCGGTTGTGTCATTGAAAGTATTTTCAATCATATTACAATATCGCTCCCCATTGACAGTTACTGATTCGCCGTGTTCAGTTTGGAAAAAGTAAGGTCCAGTGATTTCACCTGGCCAAATTGCACAGCAGACTGCCACTTTTGATAGATGCAAAGATGACTGATGAATAGCTTGAAGGATTTCCATTTCTCGGAACCGACTATTTCGTTTATTCACATATTCATTAAAATGAAAACTTTGAACTTTTCATTTTTTCATGTTTCAGCGATCAAAATACGTTAGTTTACCGAATTTTTCTCCTTGATAAATTTGCCACTCCTCTACTTTACGACTGCCAAATACGAATTGTCATAACACCCTGTTTTTAATTACACTTGACGTTACTATAGCACGAGTTAAGGTTTTTTAATGCAGGTAATTTTAACCTAGTTTATGTTCGGATTATTTTGAAAAAAAAAAGTTTAAGAATAATTGCGGAGCAAAAAATTATTAAAATAAAATCTAGATGTTTATTTTGTCCAAATTTTTTTATATTTTGCCCATATTTTTCAGTTTTTATTTTTCCAAGCTTTTTTTAGAAATACTTGAAGAAATGCTCTTAAGTTATTCGCTATGCGACTCCAAATTTAAAATATAAATTTTTTTTTACAATTATGGTTTCTTATATCTAAATCGTTAAACTATTCGTATACCCAACCAAGGGATTGCGAACACGTTTGTAAAGCCTTAAAATAAGGGTCTGAGACCCATCTTCAAGATCACTTCGTGCGTCGTATTAAGCATGGCCGATAGTCTATCTGGAGGGGTGTCAATGTATTTTGGTGACCCCGCTAAATTTCGCAATTTTGAAGATATTTTAATGAAGTTTTAAAGCAATATCTTTTTTGGAATTGACGCAGAACCTACCCATTTGTTTTCAGAATAAGTTTTTTTGCCATCTCCAAATTTTGCACATAATTTTGTGCCGCCAACTATTATATTGAATACAAATATTTCCGGTCTGTTTTTTAATAAAACCCCTAAACAAATATGATGTAGGGTATAAAATTGTTGGGATTGACCGACTATAACGTTCATCTTTTTTTTTTGTTAATAAAAACTGAAAAAGAATTGTTTTCCTTTTAAATAGCTTTTTTTAGTAGACAATCGTTTATGTTTCTTCCTTACATGATTATAGAAACAAATTTTTAAGTTATTAACGTGTTGAATATTCCAAAATCTCATGCAAAAAAAATTAATGGTAATTTATATCATGTTATTATATATTCAAGGGAAGCCTAATTACTACTAATAATATGCTTTAGATTCTTTTTTCATTTTTGTTTTTTTCCAAAATTAATTTACTCCTTTGTTTAATAACTATGTATTGTTGCAATTGTTTGACGATCCCTCAACAACTGACACCAATATATGAAATTGCTTTTATTAATTAACAAACAACACAATGGAGGCGAAAAATAATGCAGAATAAAATTAAAATAAACTCCCTACGTTATTCTATTTGCACCAAATTAATGTTTTCTATTATATTCTACTCCTAGATTTCAGTTCTTTTCTTTATATTTCTTTGCAGAGTAACACGAAAATAAAACATGTTTTCCATTTATAATTTTTCAAATTGTTTTCAATTTGCTTTTTTTTGCAGATAAAAGAAATCACGTAGTTAAGCAATTAACATGAGAAGTTGCTTTTGTTTTAAATGAAAATGTAAATAGATGTGTGTTGTGTATGTGTGTTAAAAGCTAGAGAGGAAAAAGTAGGAGAAATTAAATTAAGTATGGCATTTATTTAAAAATATATGCTGACAGCTTTATATACATAAACGTAAATACATATGTATTTGAATTCTATACAATAGAAAATCTTCTAAAGGTACTACTCATACATACAAACATCCTGTCAGTTTTATTTTCTTATTCCAGTAAAAAAAATTAAAAATAAAACAAATAAAGAGACACATCCGTAAACTTACATAGCTTAATGAAACATGACGTTTGCACGAATATGTATGTGTGTATTTCCAGATGCATAAATAAATTAGAACTTTTGTTTTGTTTTGACTACCGCTACCACTACTACTACAAATAAAGCTACAACTACATTGAGTAAGCAATATTTAATCTTAATTGGTCGTAAATCCCAAACGTCTCTTTACTCCAACTCTTGATATCATATCATGTGTAAAAAATAGAAAATACAAATACACAACTCAACACATATTTATAAATTTGCTTTAACATATACTATAATTTAGTAAATTAGCATAGAATATAAATGCTCACACAAATACATTTACAAAATTTTATAATTACACCAACATCAAGGAGGATTATAATCCTAGAACAAGAAGTATCTGTGAATCCATCTGTAACTAAAAAAAAGTATTTTAGCTGCTTATGTTACGTAAACATACCAAACAATTGAAATGAAATAATAAAAGGTTAATTTGTGTATGCGTGTATGTGTGTGATAACTATGGCTTTAGGTCAAAAACCCTTTTCTGAAAAGGCAAAAAGAAACTTTATTTCTATAGTTTGACTTTATGATTTCTTATATTTAAATACGGACTTCAGAAGGTACAATGTAAGGTGGCTCAAAAATTTCAAGTTCCCTTTATACACCTTCTGTGTTTAATAGTAGAGAAGTACAAAAATTTCAATGTCCTACGTGTTGCAGAAAACAGTGCTCAACTCTTATATATTCCTATTAAAACGACAAAACAAGCCGTATCTTAAAAACCTAAGCCTGTTTATCAACTCAACTTATCACTTTTTTTATATCATTTGCCCATTTTTATTTGTAAAATAATTTTTTTTTCTACTATTCAGGTTCTTAAACATTTTTAAAATAACATAAATCTCTCAGTTTCGTTATTATTGTTATATCGGTTTGAAAACTGCCTTCTTATTGGAATTTTATCTTTAAGCTTTGCAAACATACATACTACTTGCAATACTAGTAAAAAATTAGGTTGCCCAGATGCCCAAAGTAATTTTAAAACCCTACTTGAAAAAATGTGCTACCCTAATACAAGGTGTACTAAAAAATAAAAAGTAGCCCTAATTAAGTCAAAAAGAGCACTATGATGTGAGGCCTACCAAAAATGATTCCGTAGAGATAGCTAAAAAGTGTTAGTACTAAGGTAAGCTAGTAACGTCTAATAAGTTAAAGTGATTTGCAAATACCTTTCAGACTAACAAGTTACCTGGCCGGGCGTTACTCACTAATCCACGTTTCAAAAATCTTGGAATATGGGATACAACTACCTTCCTTGTTTATTTGCCATCATTCCGGTTATTTTTACACCAAAAGCCAGGAAATCAAGTCGCCTGTAGTTAAGAGATTTAAAACAGATCAGCCAAAGGGCTGAACAGTAAAACTTAGTACATTTCATGATAAAATGTAACCAAAGTATTAAGGATTGAGCAGGAGAAAGAAGGGAATAAAAAGGAGAACATGCTTGCTGCGTTCTCTTATATTGACACGGCCTTTAAAAATTTATGGATTTAGGTTATTAGGAACATACAAAACAGATTGGGAGTTTGGGGTATCCTTATCGAGTATGCACAATTAATTCTTAGCAGCATAGTTTAAACTCTAGTTTAAAGAGTGAATATACTTAAAAAAATGCGGACAATATAATGGCATTGGAAGAGGTCTTGTTACTATCCTTATGGATTAAAGTAATAACAAAGTATTGTGACAGTTTAAATCAAAGAGAAAAAGATATTCACTTATGAACAATTCCAAAATTGGTTAAAATAATTTTTTTCCTTTTCAGTCGGTAAACTTACGCCTTATTGGCCAATATTTTGTGTATGTTTATTTGACAAGAGCTTAAAATGATCATGAACTGAAAACTAGGTCTTTCTTTTTTTACGTTAGTGAAAATATTTATTACACTGGTCACATTAAAAAAAGATATTTAAAAAAAAATGTTTTAGAACGTTTAATATTTTACACAAGAAGATCTCAAAATTAAAATTTTATAAGTTAAAATTTAAAAGTTCATACAAATGAAAGTCCTCTAATGGTTATTATGGATTGAAATTATATCTCTCATTTCAATTCGTTCATTTTCTTTCACTATACTAAACGTTTAAGAACAAACCATTTTTGGAATTTAGAGCCTTGGTTTTAAATCAAACCCATCATAATGCAACTGTCCCTATTTACATAAAATTGTCGTACAGCTGCGCACTAGGAAGGGCAAAATAAGTAATATTTACCAGAAGGTATAAGGTGGAAGACTTTCAGCTGCCTCTGTTTAATAGATATGAGCTCAGACTATCAAAATATGCTTTATTTCTGAATATAGTCTTGTATTATAAGTTTTCTTGGGCGGTAAGTGCGATGAGTTCGAAAAATTGCCCTTTCGGAACGCCTGCTACGCCTACAGTAACTCCACCGATAAGAAATGGGGGGACATAAAAGTATGGTTAATATAGATATGCAATTGCACTAACACATGTTTGCTTAACTGGTAGAAGGCCTTGGAACGCTGAAGTTAGAAAAGTAAGTAAGTAAGATAAGTAGCTTAAAAAGGGCCCAAAAATTGTTTGGGAAATGTGCAGTTTTCATTGAAAAATAAGAAATATATTGGCCATGGGAATGCTACATCTAACTTAACGGTGGTTACTTTATGTGTTGAATATCTTTTTGTTTGACCATTGCCTACATATGCCTTGACACAAACACAAAAAAATTGAAGTTTTTATATATTTTACAATTTTAATTATTTTATTGAAAAATCAATTAGAATCTCGGGCTAATTAGGTCCCATGTTAATCAAAATGACTAACCAAATACGTATTGGAGCAGTATGAACAATAAAGTTTTCGGTCATAATTTCGATCTGAAGTCACTTAATTTTGTAGCAGCCTGAGAGGGCTGTTTATGTAAATATATTCTTGACGATCCCTATTAAAACGGCTACTGAACCTTACTTCTTAAATTGAACAAAGTTTAGGGAACATTGCTTAAGGTACCATTAACATATGTTGTTTCATCAACATAATGCTTTAACCAGTCAACCGAAGTAACGTAACCGGGCTCAGCAGCAGGTATACTGATATTCCCACCTGCAACTTTCTGAACAAAACTTTTGGTTAAACAGATTTTGGTCAGACACCCGTGAGTTCCAATGCCACTTGGAGTTGGCATCTATTTTTTCCCGACGTCACTGGCACTAGGTGGAGGCTTCTTTACCTTTAATGCTATTGGAGCGCGACGAAGAGGTGTCTGAGTATTAGATAGTAAAGTCCAAAAGACACAGAGACTTCCAATTAACTCCAGTGCTTTCTATGCAAAAATACTATTGACGATGACCGCCACAGAAATGTTGGTGGGAAATGTGGGAGAAAAAGAGGTCGACACAATCTGTGTGGGTAGTTTTGTCTGGCTTAAGCTCTAGAAAGACAGCATTAAATCTACGCATTTGGACAAATAGAAGAATGTTTTTACGGTTGTCATGACGACAAGCTATGTAAGCCTTTGTTGTGTGCCAGTTTGGTGGGGCGTTACCGTGAAGAGCGGATCGGCCGCCTGGAAAACTAGATTTATAAATATATAAGTCTTGAACTAAGGTGGTGATGCGAAACGAGAAAGGGCTGATTACGAACTTTCAAGACTTTTGTGGTCTTAACTAGAAGAAAAGGTTTTTTGCTTGCCTCACAGTTAGGGCAAGAGAGGCTTAAGGAGTGTTATTAGCACTGTGACAATGCATTATAATTGTAGAAACATGACCAGTAAATGGAAAAGAAATACCGCACGGGGTTTTTTTAAATAAATAAAAGACAATTGTTTAAAGAAAAATTTACAAAAAACATCAAAAGGCAATTGAAATAAAAATCTTGGATGTATTAAACTAGATTTTTGGAAAATTAAGTGCTTTTTAAATTTTTAATTTTAACTTTTTCAGAATGTTATTCTGGATAAGTTTATCCGGCTTAAGCTCGTCTATTTTTATTCACGTTATGATGGGTGTTTTTGAAGCTTACATTAATTTAAATTCAAAACTTGTGGGGCATTGGTATGTCTAAGTTTACCAAAACTATTGCCAGAATAATTCATTCGTGGTATAAGAAAATCTGTAATTACCTTATTTTTGACATTTCAACGATATTTACTTTCGTGTTGTACCATTAGTTTCTTAGTTATACATCTTTATAAATGTATCTTTGTATAGGAGTGTATGTACACATGAACACTTTTGTTCTTCTTTTTTTTAAGACTACAACACACACCATTCTAAAATATAATTTTATACAAAATACTTTTAAATTAGTGTTTGAAAATTATTTAAGATTATTATTAAGGATTACTTAATAAGAAATAACTTTATAGTCCTTAGGTAGTTTAATATTCAGTTCCATTAGAAAAGGGCAGCTAAGTCTGTGCCGGTAGCCATATTATTTAAAAAAAATATTCAAAATCATGTCTTTGGTTATTTATTTTTTTTTTACCGGACTGGGTAATATTTTACACTAGACTGGGTGGTCACTCTAGGACACCCTAATAAGATGAACTATCTACGAACTCCTGTGTAAACAATTTGTTAAAAAAAACTAAAGATATTTTTTGTTTTTGTCATCACGTCTTTAATTAGTTTATTTCTAATTTTTCGGTAACCAAAAACTCCAACAAAGTTGTATGGAAACGAGTTTAAAAACAGACGAATATATTCTATGCCAATTCTCTGGCATCTTTCTGTGTACTTTATTGGTGCGTTAAATAAATAACACACTTCCTCTTGCTTTTTCTTTCTGTTTGCACGATCTAAGCAATAAATTTTTTATTATTTTCCTTTCACTTTCGGCTGAATTAGTAAACTTATTTTCCACCAAATTAAATTTTCGCCAGGTCTTATATTAATAAAAATATAAACAAGATACACACATGAGTACATACATGTGTACACACAAGCATACATTTGTTACAGAATTTGGTTTTCTTAATATTTTACCTCATTTTTTTTGGCTACAACGCGCTTGTTTGATGGTAGTTACTTAACAAACACACACTTATATGTGAAAGCATATTTACAAGAAAATACTCATGTAAAGAACAAACGGAGAAAAAATTGCTCCTTTAAACGACAAATGAAAAATAAGTGGGGCCTTAAGACCAACATGTTGTTTTCCTTTTAAGTTTTTTTTTGATCTGCCATGGGGATATTTTTAGCTGTTGTTAATTTGCTTAATTTTAAACTTTTTCGTACTTAAGCTCAGGACTTCTTAAGCACTTTCTACTCACTTCAGTCACTAAATTTCCGTTTGTTATTTATATTAGTTATATTTGTTAAATGCCTTTTAAATTTTTAAATTCATTATGTATGATTTGACACATTCGTGTCGTGTCTCAACCACCCTTTAAGCGGGAACACATCATTTGCGCCTCAGCTTCTCGTTTGGCATTTCAAATGCTTCCCTATACTTGCAGTTTCCTTTTAGCCTAAACAATATAGTTGTGGAGCAGCTTCCACTTACCCTCTGGGCTCAACATTATTTGCATTTCTTTACTTTTGGTAATGATACATGTAATGTACAGCCAAATTATGTAATGGACAGCCAATTTATGTAATGAACAGCCAATTACAACAGTTTAAATTCAGTTCAAATTGGTAACGTTTCTTGAAAAACTAACCAACTTGACCATAGTTTATCGGTGATGAAAGGTTAGAGAAGATAAGACTATCGGGAGCCATTGAATCCGCTAGCTAGCAGCCGGGTGGGGTGGTTCTTTTCTTAATCATCTCTGGGTCCGATAATAACTGTCACGACATAAATATTATTATAGACTCCCTAAATTAACTAAATGGAAATGGACTATGGTGTTGATGAACAATCAATAGATGTTATATTATTCCCCATATCGTATCAACAGGCAAATGGAAACAAGGGTTCAATAAACTTTTTGGTAACAAATTATAATAGGAATTCCTAAGATGTTGTTAGGAATAACGCCTCTAAACCCACCCTACCTATGATCCTAGGGCGTGCATTGTTAAGTAGGATCCCTTAGTTAACTTACTTTAAACCAATCACATAATGCAAGAAAAGTTTAGATTTTTACAAATCCATTATCATATATTGATATTTATTTAAAATTCCAAGAAAATAAATACAAGCTTTTACCAGCTTAATTTTAACAAATATTAAATCTTAAATTTATTGATATCGATCGGAAAGCAAATAATTACTTTATTTATCATTCCTTATACCGCATAATTTCTAATATAGGGTGCAAAATTTGAATGTTTCATAAAAATTGGTTTAATCTAACAATAATAACAAAAAAACTTATGTATATAGGTATGTAGATATTACTTTTTAAAGAGAAAGAATTTAAAATATCACTCTGAAACGTAAGGGACTAATAAACTATAATATGTAAATTAAGAGAACAAAATTAATGGATAATGCAGTTTAGCTACTCTTATTTATAACCAAAATGCATTACAATAAATTATCAATGGAAGTAGTAAAACAAAATCTAAAAATAGATCTTAGTATTTACGTATGTATACAGATACATGAAATGAAGAAAAAAAGCAAATTATAAAAAAAAGTGATTAATGATTTTTTTTTGTTACTTATTAAACACCTATCCCTTTAATAACAAATTATGATTCATATCGTAAATTCTTTAACTTTTATTTTATTGTAACCTAGTATTCATATGTTTTTTTTTAATGCAAAATATGTATATCTCTATTGTTAATGATAAGCTTATAAGTGAAAAACATTGTACCAATATATCTTAAATTTTGACTCACCGAATATTTATTATCTGTAGACACTGCAACCGAAGAATGAGGAGACCTCGTCAGTCTGCTGTTGGCTGCTTTTTATGTAACTTGAGGAAGAGGTATATGCTTTTCACTTAAGTGATATATCTTAAAAAATTAAATTTTAATACTATTATTAATAATAATATTTTTAATACTATTATAAGAAAATGTAATTTTTCAACAAACTACATATTATAAGACATTATTGTGCAAAATTTCAAAGCAAAGATCCACAAACAACATTATAACTTTACAAAATATATTTAAACACTTGAACAAATTTAAAGTTATTTTACTTTGTAAATTAGCTTAATTTGTTGATACACTTTTGAATTTTTTTACACTTTTAGGACAATCAATAGAACAAAATAGCACATTTCTACTGGGGAACACTTTGTCTTTAAGCTTTGCACAATATAAATATTTAAGACTGTAATTTACCGACCAAATTTAAAATAAATATAAAAAAAATCTTCGTCTTTTGTCCGGGGCTGATAATTTCTGGACTCTAGCAGCTACCTCTGGGAGAGTATTACCCTAGTTGATCTGGGATGAATTTAACCAACTTTTTTCTTGTTTTCACTGGGGAAGTTTTGCACTTAATTTTTAACAAATATTTAGAGCCAGGTTTCAGGTGGTTATGTTAACTTTCGGTTGGTTCTAAGGCAAATGTGTTTTTTCTCTTTTTCTTTTGCTTTTATCACGCGGTAGTTTTATTGATTTTAATTGCTGTATTCTTTACTCTTCAATGTGAAATTTTACTTTGATCCAAAGCTGATTAGTTTGCTGGTTATTAGGTTCGTTGTGGCAAATAAAAAAATATGAACAGTGGTGGACATTGAAATGAGTCCACCACGTGTTTGTGAGATTTTCGATAAAAGTAAGCATCACGCAACTGTTAGATTATGCCAATAGTAATTATTTAGACACTTATGTATGCAATTTACCCAAGAGCGATAAATAGTTATAATATTAACAGACTAGTTAAAGCCTTCAAAACGTTAATTAATTTGTCTGCATCCAGATTTGCGGATGCAGGAATATTTGCAAACTGATAATTTCTGCAAAAGAAATTATATTGTTGATGCCACTTAAAAAAACAAACCCTTTATAATATTTACCTTATTATTTTACAATAAATGTCACACATTTGTCGAGTTTTAATTAAATAGAAAAAGAAGTTTGCACTGGTTAAAAATTAAAAATTCTTGTTCTGTCTTTAAAAACTTCTTTACTGCTTCAGGGTTTGACGGAAAAGAACTTTTACACGCCATTATTAACCTCACATAGGCTGAAACATGCGTTTTTGTTTTTCGTTAAATATTCTAACGAAGTAGACAAAACTTAACAAAACTAGACTTAAGCTATTTTGCGGTAGGGGGCGTAAATAATCTTTCAATTATGACGTTAAATTCAAATGGTTTTAAAACGATTTTCGAACTACTTTCGTGTAAAATTAAAAAAAGCAAAAATAATTTAGGAACAATGAAGCCATGTTTCTTTTCAATTACCAAAAGATATTAATAGAAAGCAGATGTGACAAATCGAATTTCGCATAAATAGATTTCCAGAAAATTACTAAAAAAATACGTTTATTTATAAAAATATTTCTATAACAAACAAAGTACCAGATTTGCACCTTACATACATGGGGAAGCTATAGGTCTTTGGTGTTTCTGAATCGTCGGGCATCTAACATGGCCTTCATATTTTTCAATATCAGAACAGCTGAGACACAACGGTATGACGTCGTGCCCATTCTTTAAAAGCTATTTGCAAAGTCCTCCATAGCCTGTTAAGAACTGGGTTAATAAATAGGCTACTTCCCTGTGGCTCATTTTTATTCATATTTTAACATTTAGAAATAGCGTATGCGTCCGCCTTCTGTTTGGGCAGTTTTCCTATCCGCACTGCTCCGATATCAAAGGATCCTCTTTCTTGATCATATATGTTCTTGCAGGTACCTTTGCTTCTTTTCATTTTTTGTTGAGCCTTTTTCGATTCATCTGACAGATGTTATCAGGTATCATTCCTGCATCGAACAAACGGCATCTTTTTATGTCGTTCGGTTGGCACAGCATACTCTTAGGGCGGTTATCCTTTACTCTGATAACAAATTTATTCTTAGAACTAGCACTCAATCGACTGGTTCTGCGAACATTAGATATTAACTTATCATTCTGGGTTCTACGATGCTCTTATTTTGTTTTAGACCTCCTTCATTTAGCATTATTTTCGCCAGTTTGCAATCAACGTTTGGCGCTTCATCCCTGGCGTACTCTATGTTTTTTAAATGTAAGTCCTGAGCCTGTTATTTCTCCTAAATATTTTAAGTGTATCTTTTGAAGACTTTTTTCCTAAAATATATTTATTGTCATCGTTCTTTTCTTCTACGACAAGTTACCAGTACAGCTTATGTGTTATGCTGTGCTAACTGAAGACCGGCCTTAGTCATTCAAAACCTAATATTATCTATCGTTTCTTTCGGATATAGTTCCACTTGATAGTTGTGTCTAGATACTGCGTGCACTGCTAAATTACTCGCAAAACTGATCATGCTAGACTTTTCTGGCATTACAAGTGTCAGTACTCTATTGATATGATATGGTCCGAGGATTGACTCCTGTGGAAATATCATGTTACTGGCCCCTTTCCTGTTTTATGTCATAGCTTTCTATTACTAAAGCAGCTTAATATTACCCTTTTAATGTATGCTGGGACTCTCAATCTTGAAGTATTAATTATGCGTTGAAACTTTGCAGAGTTAAATGCATTTCTCCCATATAGTGTTATTACTGCACAGTATTTATTCTGTGCCCCCTCTGCCACCACGGCCTGCCACGCTATTTGTGTCACCGATCGAAAAGCAAATATTATCGGCCTTCGAAACCCAAACTGTTTTACTAATATACCGCAGCTATTCTCAATCACTGGTAGGAGCTTGTTATATCCTACTCTCTGCAACATTTTTTCTACTGTATCCAGAAGGCATATTGATCAGTAATATGAGGGTCCCCTTTGACACTTTTCCGGGTCTGAAAGCAGAATCAACATCTGTAATTTTTTCTGGTTGAGGACTACCAAAAACAGGTCTTGACTTTTCCTAACCGCCAACTTTAGCGTCACACTGTCATCTTATACTTTGCATAAAATCATCATAAGTTCCTCTGTAGTGGCCAATGGAAAGTGTTCTGTCGGTTCCGTCGATTTGTCTGTCTGTGTGTTTGTCTGTCTGTCCATCTGTCGGTCTGTCTGTCTGTCTCTCTTGTCTGTCTGTTTTTCGGTCTGTCTATCTGCTTGTCTGTCTATCTGCCTTGATGCCTGTCTACCTGCGCATGTCTCCTTATCAGTCTGTCTGTCCATATATCTGTCTGTCAGTCCGTTGAACAAATTTTGCACAGCTCACTGATCTCCAAAAATTTATTGGGAGCGTAAGGGCACTTTATGGTTGAAAACGATATAAGAGAATGAAAAAAAAGAAATTTGTTGTACGTAAGTTGAGGCTTTTTAGATCCTACTGTAAATTATAGACTGTTTTTTTTTCTAATTGTGCGCATTTATATCTTTTTATGCGTAAAATACTGGAACCAGACTAAGATGTTATCAAAGCATTCATAATTTATTTTAATGTGGTAAAATGATCTCTATGGGCGGTAGGATTAATGATGCAGCTATTGTAAAAAACTATGATTGGAATATTTTCTAACTTATGCGTGGATAAATATATTCCCATAAACATATATTTTTGCCTAGACTGCTTTTTTCAGGTAAACGTACATACTGTGCTGGGAATCAAAAGACCAACTTAAACTGACAAGATTCTATTACTCAAAATTATAGTAATACTAATTTTTTTACCAAATTATTCGCAAAAATGCGACTTAAATTTAAATCACAAGGGCATTTAGCCGAATAAATGGACAAGAAACGGACAACGTTTTTTCAATTAAGGAGACATTTGAGTCGATCTGTGCAACTTATAGAGACTGTTTTATTTCTTTTTTTTTGCCGCTAAAAATGTTCTTGTACTGAGTGTTTGCATTTTGTTACTTTGTCATATGTAAATGAAAATTTGTTTACCCACAAAACTTTTTGTGTACGATATTTCCCCAATCCAGGGGGAAAATTACAGCACTCGATTTAAATATTAATAAAAAAATTCTAATTAGAATTTCTGTTTTAAAAGCATTGACAATACGATCGATTGAGTAGGATTTCGATTCGAAACGAATTCCGTAATTTGCCCCCAGGTTTGAAACTATAAGTTAAAATAAAAAAATGTGTACCTCTAATTCTTCTATAAATGCATAAAATGCCAAATACTATCAACTTTTTTATGTAACCTACAGAGAGTAACAATAAATATAAGAAGTATTGCAGGGTGTAGGGATTTTATAAAACGACTGGCCAAAAACAAGTAATTTTCATTAACTAATTAAACGTGCAAAAGTACTTTAATCGATAAAATATATAAACTTAATAATATGACCCAAAAAATTCGTATATTAATCATATATTCTTTGAATAAAAATTTCCCTAAGGAATAAAAAAACGATAGCTTTTTGATATTTTTTTACAGGCATTGGTTTAAATATGCTTCATAGTTTATCCGAATTTGTTTTAACTCCTAACAAAGATACGCAAACCTTAAAAATATCCTTTGAGAAAGTAAAGAACTAAACAAGTACACATACTTTGATAAATAAAATATTAATAAGAGTTTAATTTTACATCTAAAGTTTTAAAAAACTCATTTATCATTAAAACAGATCACTATTGAGAAAAAATATTAAAAGACTAATACATTTTTAAACAGGCATTAGTTTTCATGATCTGTCCCAATTTCTTTAAATTCGGAACAAAGGTATGCCTTCCTTAAAAATATACTTGTTTTCAAAAGAGTTAAATGGAGACAAAAAAATATTTCCCTAATTAGCTTGACGAATTTACCTTGAATGATAATATAAAGTCAGATTTTTTGCTTTTAATTCCAGTATAGTTTCAAAATGTTCCCCTAAAAACTTTGCTTTTATTTTGTGGAGACAGCTATGTATGTATGGTTGCGCCAGATATTAAAAATTTTCCCCATTTGTACTTGATTTGGCACTAAAAAAGTTAAATATTGGCAAATTTCCCCTAATCGCAACGTAAGCCTATTGCTTACTATATAGTGTAAGCACCAGCTTATTTTAATCTTTACGGTTTTCGTCGCTCTCGCAACGCAGTGGGATGCAATAAGAACACATTTTGCGTCTTACAGCGATTTTTCCCAAGATTATGTAAAAATCTTGACATATTTAGCTATTTTTGGTCTACAAAATTAAAAAATTACAAAAATTGCTAAACCTTAATTTTTTACTCAATATTATTTAGTAAAAATGAAATGTATTAGAGACAGAAAGTACTACAAAGATTGTATGTGATACTTCAATGTTAAGCCTTACATATACACGCTTTACACACATTTATGTGCATAAGTATGAAGAGGCATAACATTCTACATATTATTTGCTTCCAGTTGTTCAAAAATATTTTATTGTCGCATATATTTTCGTACTTGTGACTTGGCGGATTTTAAATCTGGCACTGCTTTTGAGTTAAGCTGCCATTTTTTCTAAATTTTTTAAGCCACTTTCCTAAAAGTAATTCTGTCTGCAACAAAACACAATGCCAGTAAAATATTAACCATATCATTCTTTTGGGTTTCCCCCTCCAAAAAATTTGCTCATATACATACATATAAAACAGTAAATATTAATGTGTATAATACATTGTGTACACGCCTGCTCTTACGTATGTGTTTTCCAGGTCAAAGTCGACCTTAATATAATTTATATAATGTTGATATATTTACTTAGGCCGTGACTTGGATGTGGCATGAAAAAGAAAAAAAATTAATAAGAAATATTATACAAGAAAGCATAAGTGTAAGAGATATAAAAAAAGCCTGCATTAAATATGTATGAAATGAAATATTGTTTGGCTTACAAAGAAATTATGCTTTTTAATGTTAAGTAAGAGAACATAAAGCAGGTGAAAATTCCGCGTTTGTTGTTTTTTAAGAAAATGGAAATATAAATAACAGTTATATTTGGTAGATTTAAATCATGTCTGTATATTTTCAACCAAAATACCCTTTTTGTAAATATTTGTTTTTTAATAAATACTTTACATATGTGAATTCAAATAAAAGTTTTGTAAAGTATTTAAATTTTTAAATCGATAATTTTATACATACAGAACAGAAAAAATTTTTTTTATATGCACAGCGCTCCTTGCTTAACAGAAAATAATTTGTTTATGAGAAAGTATTTTTTTCTGATCCTAAGTTAAGTTGATTAAATAAAGATAATTTTTTTATTGCAAGACCACCAAAATGATTTTAAAAGGATCTAAAGCATAAAATGGCAACAAAAAATATAACTTTTTTGCAAATCATTAAGAAAAATATGAATTCTAAATTCATATACTTATATGAGTGACGCTGTAGAACCTATAGAAATACAATTTCAATCGAATGAAAAGAAAGCTCCGGAAAATGCCTTAAGGGATGCCTTCGTAGAGATGAGACCAAAGTTTGAATACAATTCTTCAAACTTGGAGGCAAACAGGCTTGTAACTTTGTCAAAATTCTTCCAGAAATTGCTTAAAAATACCGCTCTTGCATAAAAACAACCGTATTGCCAATCACCTGAAAGCTGCACTTGCCATCGAATCTTTTTATTCTTTTAGAAATGTGAATAAGCAACCGAAGCTAGTGATTAAAAAAAGTGGACGACTTAGGTTATTCTTAACCAATAGACTAGGCACACCTCAAGGTAATAGTATTCTTGTACTAATTTTGTAATTGCTTTACATATGGCTGAACCAGTAAGCAAATAACTGCTTTTACCAGTATTTAAGGATATCTCTAAGGGGATTTCAATTAACCACAAAATCATTTTATTCAAACGTAGAAATGCATAAACTTTCGAGTAGCTACAAAATGAGCTTTAGTAGACAAAAGGAGATCTAAGATTGGATAAAAGAGCTTCTTGGTCAAAGTATTGCGAATCCAAAAATTCAGTAAAATGGTTCCGAAACATATAATCTAAGAACGCAGCGGTAGCAGGTCATGAATCCCACTCTAGCATGAAGATTTTGGAGATACTTATGAAAATATACTTTCCGAGCTGTAGAGATATTCAGGAAAATGCAGTGGAAGATGGCCCAGAAGCGGATCTGGGGTCACTGGACCTGAGACAGGAGGCAGTGGATTAACTGGTGGAAAACGAGAAAGTGGAGTAAGAAGTTAATACCTTTAAGGCTTATAATTCTTTGGTCCTGGATTGAAAATAAACCTGTCTTGCTACATATTGCTAGGAAAATATTTCTCACGCTATTACTAATGGTTTTAGAGGAATATCTAGACCAAAGAAATGGAGAGAGGTCCACGTAATTTTTGCACACAAGCCTTGTTTGATCGGCCATTTCAAACCGAAAGACTTTAAACATGTTATTCTTACTTGTCTTCTGCTTGATAGATCTTCATTTAAGATGTTTATTTCTGAAGTAGAAAGAGGTATTGTTATATATGCAGATGATGTGGCAATTTTGTTCAGAAGAATGTTTATTTTAACGGTAGGGAAGCTGTTGCAAACGGCATTGTGTGCTGCTTTTCACAAAACAATTTTTTTAAAGACCTGGCAGGTGTGCACCTTCTTACTGAAGGTCCAGAAATGCATTTGGAGTGAACCTTGACAAAGCTAAGGTAAATCTCTTATTGCCAGAAAAATAGGATAGAGTTCGAAAAAGCATGAGAGGCTAATTCTCTTGCGTGTGCTACCTATTTTGATGCATGGTTGCACTGTATGATGGGAGGGGGTAAAAATGAGCTGATATAGGGGCCTTCTTACTAAAAACCTAAGATCTGCTTTGGAATGACCATTGCCCAGCGAAGTATACCTCTAGCGCCATTATTCTTCACACGGTACCTATAATTTACAGAGTTTTAGAAACAACAACAACAAATTTGTTCAGACTAATCAAGTCAGAATTGGAAAAATGTCTGAATACTGGCAACAATAACATATTAAAAGAGATTGGTCCAGAGGATCATAGTTTCGTTCGGGAATCTGGAGCGGAATATATGGTCGCCGATGCCATTTTTGAGAGAAAACGGGCATGGGGAACATAATCGGGCACATAGGTGGACTCAACTTAGTGAAATAAATAGGACCCCAGGACTATATATTAATGTATGATGTGCGAGGAAAAAAAGTAATTATATACGTTGTCTGTTACAAACCAAGCTTGCAGAACTCAACAGTTGATTTTGGCAAAAATTCCACAAAGAACTGGCGGAGTTTTGCAGTGCAAGCTACGAAACATCATTAGGTTAATCATGAATATCAGATGGCTGGTATAAAGGCAATAGAAAGCGAGTTTTCACTCCGGTATTTGCACCAATTTTTCAGTTTTTTTTTCAATCTTGTGGGCTTTTAACTTTTTTCTATTAATTGATTTTTGAAAAGATGAACAATAGGCCCAAAAAATCAAAATATGTTGATGTATAAGAGGATTTACTTCTTTTAATCACCCTTTGCCATCTAACCTAGTCTAATAGGTAAAGTTCGTGCCCCTAACATTTTAAGCCTTCCCTGCAAATGTTTCTTATTTAGAGGTAAAATGACAAACAAAAGACTCGTGCATTAGCATCACTTTGAGCAGAGATAAAAATTGAAATCTGGTGTGCTAAGAATGTTGAAAGAACATTTTCTCAGATAAATATAAAGCGACCTTCCCAAACCAATCAGCGCTAAGAAAAGTCTAAATAGGCTAACAGTTTTTTGTAATTTTTTTTATAAAACAATGGAGAAAATATTGGAAAAAGCAGAGATATACAAAATAGGGACAGTAGATACCAAAAATCACATCATCCTTGTATATGCAGATGACATTATTATTGCTTTAAAAATTGAGAAAGAGTGGTAGTTAGTAGCTCTTCCAGAATTAAGGAGGGATCGGCAATGACAGTTTAATGGTCAAAGTGGACGAGACAAAATTTATACCTGCAGCGGTAGGCGAACGCTGCGACGATGCTTTTCTGTTTACTTGCAAAATCAGGAAAAGCGTTGCTGGGTGTTTTGAAAAAAGAAATCTTAGAAAAATTTTTGCTTCGATCTGTAATAACGAGGAGTATGATCATCGAAGGAACCGCTAGCTATATACCGACATGACCAGGCCATACCGGTTGAACGTACTAAGTGAATAAAAATATGCAAATTCTTGAGCTAAGAAGCTGGGAAGAGCGTTGAAAACTCCGATGTGCCTGAAAAGCATTTCTTTAGCAGGCCAACAGGCTGTAGAGCAAAGTTAAGTTAGTAATTTAAATTTAAGTTTTTGGAGCAGTTTTAATTTAAATTCAACAAACTTAACAAACAAAACTTCCAAAAATTTAAAAATTTTTTATTTGATACGGGATCAATTAAAAACCCCGAATAAAAGTCTTAACGCAATTTCTGAAGAGAACTATTGTTTTCCATTAAACAACATTAATCAGTTTAAAATTAAATGATTAGTGCCTCTTTCATCTCAAATGTGTTACATGGGTAACTTCTTCTTAATTTTATCTCTGTACTTATTTTACAAACAATATTTTATCCAAAATCATTTTCAACATGTGTTGATTAAAAGAAAGAAAAATATTTTTTTACAGCTTCGGCGCAAAGAGGCTTTTCCTTAAAATGATTAAAGAGTATACTTTAATTAATGATGCAACATAAGAAAAATCATTACAATACTTAATGACTAACTATATTACTTAAACCTTAATAGGCAAGGATTTGTATGGTTATTATTCTTATGTTCTTTTGTCTATTTAAATAAAATTCAAAAGGCTGTATGTAATTAATAAGAATTCTGTCATGTTGATGCAAATAAGATAATCTATGATGATTTGTAATAAACGTGAAATAAGAGAAGTATTTCGTATACATATAGTCCTGTAATTTAAAGTGATTATATATGTATGTAAGTGTATTTATTAAAGCACAAGCTATTAATCGAATTAGTTTCGGTTTACGATGTTTGCGTGTGTAGAACTTTTATAGAGAATTTAATATAAAAAAAAAACCAATATGAAACTAAATATTATCTATTCCTTACATTTTTCAAAGAAACATGGATACTTACGTATTTATTTACAAATTTTGAAAATTTGAGCCAGGAGTTTTCATTTGTACTGCCAAATAAGAAAAAAATCTTAAAGTTAGCATCTCTCGATAAAAACAAAATTTAAAATGCATTGTGTGTTACTTGGAATATAAACAGATCTGTGACAAATTTTTTTTAATAAAGGACTCTAAGGAGTAAAAAGAAGAAAACCCCATTTGACATTGCTCGAGCCCATTTTGTTTCTGCTAAAATAATTAAGATAGAACCACAAATTAGATTGTGCTCGAAAGGTCTCAAGAAATTAAAATAGTTTGTTGGTACTTTTTCTTAATTTTAACCCAAAGGGGTAAAATAAAAGGTTACTAAAAGAAAAAAACTTATAAATTAGTACTTCTTAGTAAGTTTTGCTACTTTTCAGAAAATAGATATCGAACTATAGTTTAAATTGAGATCAAAGTTGAGATCGGCTCAAAAATGTGCTTTTTGCATTTTTTAAACTTTTGACCCTAGAAATATAAAAGTAGGAGATTTTGTCCCGGATTGAGGTCGGAGGCCAGCAAAGTGAACAAAGAGTGCATTTTTACATTTTTTGTAATTTTGCATTTTTTTTAGAAACTAAAGAATATTAAGGCAAACTTAATTCAAAATCCGGCAAAGTAAACCAAAACAAAACTTCCCAAGTCTTTGGCACTTCTTACCTCATTTTTGTGATTGTTAATTTATACATTATGACCCAGACCGAGCTCAATAGTCAGCAAAGTGGAAAAAAGTAGTTGCTTATTTTTTTTTGCATCTATTTTAGAATCAGAGTCTTTAACTATCAAATTAAGAACTAACAGCAAGATTTTGGCCCGAAAGTAAGTATAGTGTCCAAAAGGTACTTTTTTATACTTGTATGTTTTTAGGAAAAATAACTAAGAAGTCGAAAAGCATTTTTGTTTACTTTTTTGTTTTTTTTATATTTTGGGATTATAAGTCAACCCAGATGAAGGTCAAAAGCCAATAAAGGGTCAACGAGTTTTGTTTTCTTTCTTAGAACTTTTTGCATATTTAGGATCATTTCGCATATGAGAAAAAGCAAATGCTAAGGACTCTAAGTAAGGCGAAAAGTCTTAAGGGGACAAAAAGTACTTGCTTCATTTTGTTTGTACTATTTTCAGATTTTAAGATAAAACTAAAAATTAACAACTGTTAAGTCTTATCGAATTCGAAAGTGATCTACACGTAATTTTTTGCATTATTTGGGACTAAAGATCTAAAACTTTGGAATAAAGTATAAAAAATACCGATAGTAATTAACAAACAAATAAAAAAAAAAAAACTTAATCTGGGGCCAAATCATTTCATTCGAAACAAAATTTAAAAATTTTTATTAGAATTCCTATAATAAAAGCATTGTCAAGTCGATCGATCGAGTGAAATTTCGATTCGAATCGAATGTGACGATTTGGCCCCTGACATATTACTTGTTTTAAAGATTGCAATTACAACTATCACTTTTTCTTTAAATGGTTGGCAAGGCCTGATACTTTTTTAAATTTTAAAAACTCTACAACTAAAAACAAACAAAAGCAATGTAGAATTAATAAAAACTGCATAAGTTTCATTTCTGATTATAAAAAGTTATTTTAAGAATTCTCTTAAACTTTAAAACATTTTATTTAAAGTGCTTTTTTGAATTTTAAATCCTGTAAAACCTAAAATGCTTAGGCACATCCGAAATGTCAAGTGTTTAGCAATCTCTAATTATTCAGGTTCTGGAGTTAAAACCAATAACAGAAATTTCGACAGGATTTTCTATAAAGTATCAAATAACAAGTCCTTTTGGAAAAATACCTTTGAAAAGCATTATGGGTCCATCAACTAAAAAATCCAAATTTTTTTTTATTGCATATGAAAGATACCAGAGGAATAAATTTAATTTAATTCAACATATTCTTATTAAAGTCTTCATTTGCAATAAGGTCCCTAATTCCATATATCCAAATATTTTTATTAAGAAAAATATTTTAGTCACTTAAAGCACAAAAAATGATAAGCCAACATATTTAAATTCAAACAAATAATTCATTCTATTGTATTCTATTTACTAAACAAAATACAAAATACTATTAATTTGTACAAATGAGCAAGTTTGTCTTATGTTTGCACTAACAAATACTTTAACAAAATACTATCTTAAATGAAAACAAAAACATCTGTATTCAGACGCATACATTTTCACTAATACAAAAAGCACACTGTCATTCACCTGGGCACTCTTGCTTAAACACTGTAAATTTCTTTCTATACAAAAATGAAACAAACATTTAGACCAATAACAGTGTGACAAATTAAAGTTTACTTTGAAACTAACTATTTTGAACCTGAATCGCAATAGACAATAAATTTTATCGGAAATATTTTTTTGAAAACTACATGAAATGTTAAAATTTTTAGCCTGTGTAGATGTTGATAGAAAATATTTTTAATAAATAAAAAAAATTACTTAATAAAAATTTAATGACTTGTCCCACCTGTCATTTGAAACAAAGGTTTTATTAGTCCTTTTTCAAGTAGGTCCAAATTGTTCAATTGTTATTAGACACAAGAGTAGGCTTTTAACATAATCCTTTCACTGTTCTAAGTGGCGAGTTATTTTTAGCATAAATTTTATAAGTCCTACTGTGAAAAACTAAAACATATTTATAGAAAAAAACTAAATTTTCTAGTTGATAAATTAGTAGACCAACAAAACAAATGAAAGAATAAGCAAGGCAAATAGAAAACACTTCTTGATAGAGAAAATAAATGATAAAAACCTTTAGGTTTTAATTGAAAAGAACAATTAATAAAAATGGTGAAGTAAATTTAATTGTCCTGGCGACAATAAATATTAGCAAAAAATTGTTGTGCTTGAAACTAATGTTAAAATATATTTTTGTATGTAACCATGAAATAATTAACCCGACCTTCGGGGGGAGGGTGGATTTGATATACATGGACATGGGGTCTGGGCCATAATGACCCTCCTAAATCTAATGATACTTATGTCTGCAGAGATGGGTCATATTTGCCTTTTTTTAAATATAAGCACATGTAACTCGAAGTACAATGGCTGCACTACTGATTTCAAGTTAAAAACATTCAAAAAGATTAAATATCGACAGCTACTATAAAAAACGTAGAGAAGAAAAGTACAGTTTTACCACCACAAGCAATTCAAAAAGTGACGAGCTTGTTTGACCCATCGCCCCTAACGCCGAGTTTTACTACAATCAAACTATTTTTTAAAAACTTTATTAAGCAAGTATAAGGAATTTTTTAATCAAATTAGCTTTTCAAGGAAAGGGAGTTCTGCAATCAAAGTGTGCTACTACGTTTATGTTTGCAAAATACCCTTAAAATTGCTATGGGCCTAGACAAGCTTAAAGGACCAAAAATGTATTGAATTATTAGCCTGATTATTTACACTTTTTTAAATAAGGAAAACGAAATTTAAAATTTTAAATATTTTGTTTGTTTTTTAGACCTTGGTTTGGTCTGATATGAATCCGGGAACTTGTGTTGTCTTAATACCTTTGTAGAAAAAAGAGAAAAGCAACAAAAAATTTAATTGAAATTTAAATAAATTAAAATTTCCATAGCGGAAGGTTTTCTTTAAGACAAACTTTTCATAAATATAGAGGCAATTCTAAACTGCAGTCTAAGAAACCAACATTATTAGTTATTTTTGGACCATATTGTATAATTTAGCTAAAATGGACTTTTTACAATATAAAATACAGTCATTAACCATATCATTGTCAAACCGACAAGTTTCGAGTTTTGACGATCTCATATTGAGCTATCGTACTTGTGGAATTTATTCTTTATGGTGCACGATAAAGTAGTTTTGAAACGACTTCTCCGATGTTATGTAAAAATGAGTTTAATAGTCCGGTCCTAGGACATAAGAAAATAAAATAAAAATGGGTAAATCTTGTCGTAGTTCTACTTCTTTATGGTTTCTTAAGCCTCATTCTGCATGTTACAAAAAAGGCAAATAGGCAGAACAAGCAAAATGTCTTAAGGCCAATCAGTATGACACCCAGTCCTGATTTGTAAGGCTGATGACAGTTTAATACAATAATTTACATTTTTATCGGCGTTTTATACCCAAATCAAGATACGCGGCAGGGGTATTATTGAACTACTTCCAGAACTAAATAAAGCCTTCCCCGAAAATTACATTTAGCCACATAAATATCGAATAAATGTTGCATAATACCCCTTTTCCATACTGGTACGTGCGTTTGTGCAGAAGTTTGTAAGTATTCAAATTAGTATCTCTAAGTCGATCGAAGCATGTCTGTCCGTCTATCTGGTGTCCATTTTTCGAGAAAGCCGGCTATAGCCCCTTTTCATATGGCTATGTCGAAAAAAACATTTTTGGCTTTAGTAATTCGCTATAATCATAAAACTTTACATATGTGTCTAACTTCATACCATCCAACAAGTTGCACAAAAAAATTTATACATACATATATCCAGTAATATTCAAATTATTTTAAGCTGCGAACTTAGTTTTTGCTGGGGAAATCTATTCTTAGTTCGGCTTATCTAACAAAAGTTCTGTAAACGTTCTATTTCTAGCTCGCTTGTCCTTTTTAGAGACTTTATATTTAAGTGACCTGTCTGTACACTCATCTTATTGCCAAATGCAGGCTTTTAAAGTTTTAGAATGCCTATAGTTCTGACCTCATTTGGATCTTTTCAGTGGATTCTCATCAATATTCCAACTGTCTCGTCTTTTCGTTGGACCCCGTTAACATTTTTCCCCTACTCTTTCGACTCTGCCTTCACAGCAGCAGATGGCGTAAAGTTCAAGAGGTAAACTTACCGCTGTCTCCTTATCCTAATCTTAGGTCCTTTTTCCGTTCATTTTTGACCACTTTCTCATGGACATTATGCAAACCTGTCCATATTGAGAGTAGTCGTTGATCACACTTTTGCACGGCAAGACCATCCGAGATCCTTATAGATGCTTGACTTTCTTTCCATGGTCAAAGAAAGACATTCCATGACTGTCCGCCCCTCCGTCTGTAGGAATGTATTGTGGTCAGGGAGGCAGAGATAAATCTCTGTCTCCGAGCGCTCAACAAGACTTCCCAGTCCTGTTTTTCCTTACAATGTAGAGTAATTCGCTTAAAGCCCAACAAAAGTGGATCTTCACTGTTAAGTTGTGCTTTCAATATTGTTTCTGATCCAAGAATACTTCACAGTATTAAACTCACTCAGAGACTATAATACATCTATAATAAAAATAAGGCTTGTCGTAGAACGCAATTTTAATTCTCTTTGTGGAAACAAAAACCGTAGTCTTGTACGGGTTCACACTTAGTCCTATAGGCTGAGGTCTTCATTTACAAAAAATAGGGAATCATCGCCCTTCTATAAAGCTGATTCGTAATCTTTCCACTGAACTCTATAAACTAAAAGCAAATTGTTTTGAAATCTCCACCAGTCAAGATTTCTAGTAGATTGTATAATAGTAGCTCACAGAAGAACCGAAAGATCGCTGCCTTGTGGGGTTGCACGGGTTGCGCAAATTCCTCATCATTGTCATTCTTTTGGAGAACCGAGAAGATGTTATCCGGCTGTAAAAGAGAGATGGCTCCCACGCCTGCGTAACTATTTCTCTCGTAATATTAAGCCTATTGTGCCCTACTTCCTCATGCTTTCTTATTATTTGCAGGATAAATGCTGTTTTTAGACCAAACAGTTTTAAAGTAGTAATTTGTTTCTTAGGAAAGCAAATGTCATTTACTGCCTTACAACAAAAAATACTGACAATGAACCCGGGTAGCAATTGCATTTTGAACACTTTTTTAAAGGAAGTTAGTAATAGTTAAACTTGATATTTCTTAAAATATTTTAAATTTGGACTTTGGTTTTCTAATTTATTTTTTTTTATTTTTCATTGCTTTGAAAAAACTTACATCAATTCAAATGGCCAAAATAAAACCGGGTATTTTTGTACCCGACTATATTTTAGGTTCTGCTAGCATGACCCGTTTAAAGCCGATGCATTTACGACATCCATATAAAAAGGAATTTGTTGAACCGTGTTCAACAATTTATTAAGTTTTTTTTATCATTTTCAATACCACATGGTTTTCCATCCCTGGAACCATATATTTAACAATTTTTGTAATTATATACATACATACATAGTATATAGAGGACAAGAAGTCCGTTATGTTTTTTTTATATATATTTTTTATTGTTTTTGTAGTTTCTTAACGAAACAAAATTCCAAAGAAGTACGGGTTTTGTTTTTCATGTAGACAGTTAGTTAGTTATAAGAAAGATTTCAAACAGGCAAGAAGCCTAAATAAATATTGTTATATTCACAAGGAAGTAACCGAAGATTTTCTTATTTCTCAACCCCCTGTTTGGACTGGGCTCTTGTACGGTCCAACATATGGTCCTTCGAACGTTCCTAGAAAGGCTAGGAAGCGATTGAACTGGTGGATACCTGTCATCACTCAATCGAAAGAAGTTGCTGTTACCCGAAAGCAACATAACCTCAAACCAGTTTTTTCATACTGGTAGGAAATCAAAGTAAGTCATACAGCCTCTCGTGCTTATGAAACAACTCATCTGGTGGATACCTGTCATCAGAAATTAAAGTAAGTCATACGGCCTACCGTGCGTATGAAACAACACATCTGGTGGATACCTGTCATCAGAAATTAAAGTAAGTCATACAGCCTCCCGTGCTTATGAAACAACGCATCTGGTGGATACCGGTCATCAGTAAGCTAGAAGAAGTTGCTGTTACCCAAAAGCAACACAACAAAAAAGCCAGTTCAGCCATACTGGTAACGGTAAGAAGAAAAAATCATAGAGCCTCCCGCGCTTATGAATAAAATTGTCAGCAACTCTACAAGACTATCAGCCATAGTCAGCGAGCAGTGACGATTGTAGAAGGAAGACTCACCAATCAAGAAGAGAAGGTCGTCGTGAAGACGAAAACAGAAGGTATTTCTTAAGAAGAAAGATCAAGAAAGGAAACTGGGTATGTACAGTGTTAAATTATATTTTGTGCGGGGAAAAATTAAATTACTAAAAAAGAAATTAAAGTGTTAAAAGTTGCGAAAATTCAAAATTAAAACAATAAAAGGTTCAACCGTAACCTTAAAATAATTTTAACTTCACGTGTTAAAATAAAGTGACAAATGTGGGTACACGGTACCATCACTAACAAAAAGTGCCATCACTATTAAAAAACACAACGAAAATTTTCGGGCATGCGCAGAAACACACAAGCTGAATAGTCACACTCTTCACACTCAAAAGCATTAAACAAAAACACTAACACTCGTGTACAAAGAAACTTTGGAAACAATAAAACTTCCAGCCGGTACTAGAAAGTGAACATTCGTGAAAAGTAAAAGAAGCAATATTGAAAACAAAGCTTAATCTTAAATTAATTGAAAAACAAGTAAGAGCGCTATATTCGGCTGTGCCGAATCTTATATACCCTTCACATTGGTCTTTAAATATACCTAGCCGAGTAATTTTGTACTGCAAATAATATAATAAAAAACCTTGTGCGAGTTTTAAAGTTCATAGAAAAAATAACAAAATTTTAACGTTCGATTGAATAATAGAAATAGATGAAGAAGAATTGAGGTCGAGAGTTTTTAAAGTTTTCGACATTATTCATATTTAAAGGTTAATAAAACTTATTAGATGTTCTAGTCCCCCTGCTCTTCACCAAGTTTTTCACCAAAATGTATGAATTATTTGATTATTACTTTTTGTAGAATATTCGAAGTCGATAGCTGTAATAGTTTTCCAGAAGTAGCGTATCGAAAATTGTTTAAAAATTGTTAATTTGTATGGGAGCTACCCCTTCTTCACCCCCCATCCGAAAATCTTTTTCTTCAGAGCGTAGCCCTTAATGTCCAATTACTTTTTGTAGAACATTTCATTTCGATATCTGTTATAGTTTCCGAGATATAGCGTATCGAATATTTGATAATAATTGTCGATTTGTATGGGAGCAACCCCTTTTTTTGCCCCCACCCAAAAAATTTTTTCTCTAAGGCGTAGCCCTAAGCGTGCAATTACTTTTTGTAGAACATTTCATTTCGATATCTGTTATAGTTTTCGAGATATAGCGTATCGAATATTTGATAATAATTGTCGATTTGTATGGGAGCAACCCCTTTTTTTGCCCCCACCCAAAAAATTTTTTCTCTAAGGCGTAGCCCTAAGCGTGCAATTACTTTTTGTAGAACATTTCATTTCGATATCTGTTATAGTTTCCGAGATATAGCGTATCGAATATTTGAAAATAATTGTCGATTTGTATGGGAGCTACCCCTTTTTTTGCCCCCACCCAAAAAATTTTTTCTCTAAGGCGTAGCCCTAAGCGTGCAATTACTTTTTGTAGAACATTTCATTTCGATATCTGTTATAGTTTTCGAGATATAGCGTATCGAATATTTGATAATAATTGTCGATTTGTATGGGAGCAACCCCTTTTTTTGCCCCCACCCAAAAAATTTTTTCTCTAAGGCGTAGCCCTAAGCGTGCAATTACTTTTTGTAGAACATTTCATTTCGATATCTGTTATAGTTTCCGAGATATAGCGTATCGAATATTTGAAAATAATTGTCGATTTGTATGGGAGCTACCCCTTTTTTTGCCCCCACCCAAAAAATTTTTTCTCTAAGGCGTAGCCCTAAGCGTGCAATTACTTTTTGTAGAACATTTCATTTCGATATCTGTTATAGTTTTCGAGATATAGCGTATCGAATATTTGATAATAATTGTCGATTTGTATGGGAGCAACCCCTTTTTTTGCCCCCACCCAAAAAATTTTTTCTCTAAGGCGTAGCCCTAAGCGTGCAATTACTTTTTGTAGAACATTTCATTTCGATATCTGTTATAGTTTCCGAGATATAGCGTATCGAATATTTGAAAATAATTGTCGATTTGTATGGGAGCTACCCCTTTTTTTGCCCCCACCCAAAAAATTTTTTCTCTAAGGCGTAGCCCTAAGCGTGCAATTACTTTTTGTAGAACATTTCATTTCGATATCTGTTATAGTTTCCGAGATATAGCGTATCGAATATTTGAAAATAATTGTCGATTTGTATGGGAGCTACCCCTTTTTTTGCCCCCACCCAAAAAATTTTTTCTCTAAGGCGTAGCCCTAAGCGTGCAATTACTTTTTGTAGAACATTTCATTTCGATATCTGTTATAGTTTCCGAGATATAGCGTATCGAATATTTGATAATAATTGTCGATTTGTATGGGAGCAACCCCTTTTTTTGCCCCCACCCAAAAAATTTTTTCTCTAAGGCGTAGCCCTAAGCGTGCAATTACTTTTTGTAGAACATTTCATTTCGATATCTGTTATAGTTTTCGAGATATAGCGTATCGAATATTTGATAATAATTGTCGATTTGTATGGGAGCAACCCCTTTTTTTGCCCCCACCCAAAAAATTTTTTCTCTAAGGCGTAGCCCTAAGCGTGCAATTACTTTTTGTAGAACATTTCATTTCGATATCTGTTATAGTTTCCGAGATATAGCGTATCGAATATTTGAAAATAATTGTCGATTTGTATGGGAGCTACCCCTTTTTTTGCCCCCACCCAAAAAATTTTTTCTCTAAGGCGTAGCCCTTAGCGTGCAATTACTTTTTGTAGAACATTTCATTTCGATATCTGTTATAGTTTTCGAGATATAGCGTATCGAATATTTGATAATAATTGTCGATTTGTATGGGAGCAACCCCTTTTTTTGCCCCCACCCAAAAAATTTTTTCTCTAAGGCGTAGCCCTAAGCGTGCAATTACTTTTTGTAGAACATTTCATTTCGATATCTGTTATAGTTTCCGAGATATAGCGTATCGAATATTTGAAAATAATTGTCGATTTGTATGGGAGCTACCCCTTTTTTTGCCCCCACCCAAAAAATTTTTTCTCTAAGGCGTAGCCCTAAGCGTGCAATTACTTTTTGTAGAACATTTCATTTCGATATCTGTTATAGTTTCCGAGATATAGCGTATCGAATATTTGAAAATAATTGTCGATTTGTATGGGAGCTACCCCTTTTTTTGCCCCCACCCAAAAAATTTTTTCTCTATGGCGTAGCCCTAAGCGTGCAATTACTTTTTGTAGAACATTTCATTTCGATATCTGTTATAGTTTCCGAGATATAGCGTATCGAATATTTGAAAATAATTGTCGATTTGTATGGGAGCTACCCCTTTTTTTGCCCCCACCCAAAAAATTTTTTCTCTAAGGCGTAGCCCTAAGCGTGCAATTACTTTTTGTAGAACATTTCATTTCGATATCTGTTATAGTTTCCGAGATATAGCGTATCGAATATTTGAAAATAATTGTCGATTTGTATGGGAGCTACCCCTTTTTTTGCCCCCACCCAAAAAATTTTTTCTTTAAGGCGTAGCCCTTAGCATGCAATTACTTTTTGTAGAACATTTTAAGTCGATAGCTGTTATAGTTTACGAGATATAGCGCATAAAATATTTCACCAAATTTGTGCAATTGTAGAAAAAATACCCCTTCCCCTGGTCCTATCTGAAAAAAATTTTTCCATTATTAAGGTCCCTTCTTTAGGAGTATCCGTGCCAAGTTTTGTGGCAAGAGTGACTATACTTACTGAGATATATAGGGATATATGCACGGATTTTGTCCTAAAAAAAATGGGTTACTCTGGGTTTTCGCTTATATCTCGGTCAATAGTTTACCGATTTTATTGATTTTAAATAGCGATTGTCTCCAGGATATTTGTGATAGTTTGACACCATTAACTGGTCTGTATCTTTTTATTTGACTCCGGAAACTTGATTTCAACAGACGGACAGACGGACAGACGGACAGACGGACAGACGGACAGACGGACAGACGGACAGACGGACAGACGGACATCGCTAAATCGACTTCCCTATCTATAAGGATCCAGAATATATATACTTTATGGGGTTGCAAATGAATAATAAAGAAATTACAAACGGAATGACAAAGTGATATATACCCTATCACTATGTGAAGGGTATAATAAATTGTATTTTAAGTGAGTAAATAGTGAAGAAGTGAAGATTAATTAAAAAATTTGAAAAATTAAAGTTAAGTAAAAGCGCACAAAATAGAGTGAAGCAACTAAAAGGAAAAATTTCGAGAAAACAAAAGGTAAATGTAAAGAAACTTTAAAATAAAAACTATACAAAAGAGAAAATAGTAAAGTGTGAAAAGAAGAACAAAAACGGTTTGATAAAATAAAGTGAAAGAATAAACTAAAAACATTTAAACAAAATTAAAACAAACCATAATTAACTAAAACGAAATTTTTTTAACAAAAAGCAATTGGTTAAAAACAACAACAAGAGTTCCACACTGAGCATACAAGCAAACATACATACAAGCAAGCAAACGGCACAAGTTGGTGGTTGGAAACAAAATTCCTAAGAAATCAGAAGTAAGGGTTCCCGATACGGGAAAAAACCCGGGAAAAACGGTGAGTGCGAATTTAAATTTTAATTGAAATTTTTTTTGTATAATATTGGACGAAGTGCCTAGTCCACATTGTCAAGGCCAGGAGGGCAACAATTTAACATAACAGTGGTGGACAAATAAATTCAAATAAATTTTTTTATGAAAGAAATTTTGTGCTTGAGGACATTTTAAATTAATTCGTAAAAAATTTAAAGAAATTTGGCTGTACAGTGGTGCACAAAATTATCATCCCCCTCGGATTTTTAAGATAAATTTTCATTTTCAAAAGACGTGAGCAAAATAAATTCTGCATTTTGATCAAGTGTACAGTTTTAAAAATAAAACATGGCGAATAGAAGGAAATGCAGATTTGACCTACAACAGCTAGAAAGTTTTTACAACAATTTTTTTACAATTCCCCCCGAAGAACTAAATATTTCGTATCTTGGAGTATTGCAGCGGGAATTAGAGCGAAGGTGGTCAAAATTAATAGAAAGTTTTGAAAATTTTATTGTTAATGATGATAGGGAGCAAGAAACCGAGTCCAAAGACGACACTTCTTTAAAATATGAAAGGGCCTGTAGCAATGCTCAAAAACTGCAAGCGAAAATTTTAAGCCTCATTTCATCCATAACACAGCAGGATGAAACTCAGAGAAGAGCTGCAACAGTTCAACAGTCCCCAATGACACTAAAGTTGCCCCCATGTGAAATAGAAGATTTTGAGGGTGGTTACTTAAAGTGGCCAGCGTTTAGGGACATGTTTCAGGCAGTAATCGGTAATCATCCACATTTAGCCCCAGCGCAAAAGCTATACCACCTACGTAGCAAAACGAGGGGGGAGGCCAACCAAATTGTTAAGAGGTTCGATTTGGTTGATGAAAATTTTAATTTGGCCTGGCAAGCATTGAAAACTAGGTTTGAAAATCCGCGTATACTGGCTCATCAACAAATGAAAATTATGTTCGGTATTCAAACGGTTCAAAATGAAAACGCAAAATCTATCAGGCAAATTCAAAATGTACTAAATGAGAGCATAGCAATTTTCAACTCACTTGATCTTACGAAAACGTGGGATGCAATTTTAATTCATTTGTGTGCTTCAAAACTTCCCGAAGAAACTATGCGATCTTGGGAAAATTCATTGAACGATCACAAAAATTGGCCCACTTGGCAAGAAATGTGCAACTTTCTTTCGAAAAGAGTCGAAATGTTAGAAACGGTGTCCGATATGAGAAGACCCGTCAAAGAAAGCCATACTTCTAAAAATCAGTCGTTTCATGCTAAATCTGAGCAAGAAAAGGCAACTTCGACTTGCAAACTGTGCAATCAAACCCATCCCCTGCGGTTTTGCAAAGATTTTAAAGCGTTAACAGTTAGCGATCGAACCAAGTTTGCGTACTCTAACAAATATTGCGTCAACTGTTTATCGCCAAATCATTACAAGTCTAAGTGCCAAAGCACTGTTCGGTGTCTGAAGTGTAACCAAAAGCATCACACTATGCTACATAACGAACAAAACGAAAAACCCCACTTAAAGAAAGACCCTTCACGAAAACCACATCCACACCCAAGAAATGATGAGATGCCATCGACATCTGGAACTCAACGTTCCAATCCTTCTTCCTCTTCACAGGCAGCTCAAACCAAGAGCGCTGTCAGCAGTGAAGCAAACAGTGTGCTCAACCATTTTTCTCGTAATGAAGGAGCCACAATTTTACCCACAGCCTTAGTTAATATAGAACATTTAGGAGAAACATTCGGAATTAGAGCACTTCTAGATGCAGGTTCTGAAAAAACTTTTATCTCCACCCGAGTAGCTCAAAGGCTTTCTCTCCCGTTAGAAAGTCACAGTACAAAGATATCGGGTCTCGGCGGGACCTCGGTAGGAAATTCTAAATGGCGATGCTGTGTAACATTAAAGTCAAGAGTCTCAGACTTCAAACTCAAAGTTCAGGCCATCGTAGTGCCAAAATTATCTCACTTTTTGCCTTCTCGGCCCATAAAAACGAGAAATTTGCAAGATGTCAAAGCATTGCCCCTTGCAGATCCCTACTTTTTTAAGCCAGCAACTATTGACATGATAATTGGCAGCGATTACCTACCTGGTATCAATTTATCAAGAGTTAAGTCCAATATCGCCGATGGTATTGAGGCTAGAGAATCTCATTTTGGATGGTATTTGTCAGGTCCGGCCCAAACTCAAGAAATCCATACCTTTTCCACGATCGTTTCTTCTTGCGACAACACAGATTTACAAAATCAGCTAAAAAAGTTCTGGGAACTTGAGGAAGCTGAAAAAACCATAATAGAGTCCGAAAGCGACAACTGGTGCGAGCAACTGTACCAGAAAACTACCCTTAGGCAACCAGATGGCAGATATGTGGTCCGCCTTCCATTTAAAGAAAAATTTCCAGGTGAAATCTTCTTAGGAAACTCGCGAAATATGGCACTCGCGCAGTACTATCGAATGGAGAAAACGCTAGAAAAATCCCCTGAACTCAAAGCGGAATATTCAAAGGTTCTCCAAGAATACGTAGATTTAGAACATATGGTTCAAGTAGAACACCGGGAGTCCCAAGCCGAAAAAAAAGATTCGTTTTATCTCCCACACCACGCGGTTATACGACCAGAAAGTAAAACCACCAAGGTAAGAGTGGTTTTTAACGCATCAAAAAAAAACCAGTAGCGGGTTCTCCCTGAACGATGTGCTACATCAGGGCCCGACACTACAAACAGACTTGATGCAAATCGTGCTCGCTTGGCGACACTACGAGTATGTTTTCACTGGTGACATACAGAAAATGTACCGGCAAATCTGGGTGCACGAAGACGATCGCCAGTATCAACAAATTCTCTTTCGACAAAACGAGCAGGTTCCAGTAAAAACATTTCAGCTAAAAACGGTAACGTTTGGAGTAAATTGTGCCCCCTTTTTGGCCATACGCACCTTGAAGCAGCTTAGCAAAGATTGTGAAAATCTATATCCAAGGGCTTCTACAATCTTGCAGAAGGAAATTTACGTCGACGATATCTTGTCTGGCGGTCACACACTTTATGAAGCGGCACAAAAGCATACTCAGCTGAGTAAGGCCTTAATTTCGGCAGGGTTCCCCATGAAAAAGATTACTGCAAACAATAGAGCTTTACTTCAAATCTTAGCCCCGGAAGATCTTCTAGATGAAGATTTTTTACGGCTCGATGACTCCAGCACTACCAAAACGTTAGGAATTCGCTGGAATGCCAAAGAAGATTATTTCTACTATACGCAGGATGCGCTAGAAGTTCCCACCACTACCACGAAAAGGAAAATACTGTCAGCCATCGCAAAATTATTTGACCCACTAGGTTGGGTCAGCCCAGTAGTAATAACTGCCAAAATTATAATACAAGAATTATGGGCAGATAAATTGGATTGGGACGAAGACGTTCCTCCTCACATCCTTGAAAAATGGAAAACCTTCACTTCCACTGTGCCATATATCTCCCAGATCAAAATCCCCCGATGGACACATTTCGCACCAGATCGCAAAATTCAGATCCATGGGTTTTGTGACGCCTCCGAGAAGGCCTACTGTGGAGTATTGTTTATGAGAACGGAAAGTGCCGAAGGTGTAATTAATAGCAGCTTGTTAGTGGCGAAAACCAAAGTCGCCCCTTTAAAGAGAATTACTGTGCCGAAGTTAGAACTATGTGGAGCTCTTTTGCTGACGAAGTTGTTGCAGAACATCATCAAAGACCTCAAAAGTCCCCATGAAGTGTATTTATGGACAGATTCATCGATCGTGCTTGGGTGGCTACAGCATGATCCCAGAACTTTAAAAACTTTTGTCGGAAACAGAGTGGCACAAATTCTAAGCGTTGTAAGTACCAGTAATTGGAAGCATGTAAAAACCGAAGAGAATCCAGCAGATCTTGGGAGTCGTGGCTGCGGTCCTCCTGAACTTGCGCAGAATACACTGTGGTGGAATGGGCCCCCATGGCTAAAGCAACCCATGTCTCTATGGCCAAACCCCAGAACTTTCGATCCTCATGATCTAGAAATGAAAGAAAGTGCTCGCGTCGCCATAGCAAATTTTCACGTTAAATTAAAGAATGGTGAAGACGACATTCTAGCAAGATTCTCCTCTCTTGATCGAGCGCTACGCGTCCTAAGCTATTGTATGAGATTTATAACTCGCCTCAGAAAGAAGAAAACCTTACACGAAATCTTCATAACGACAGACGAAATCAATAGCATCAAAGTTCGACTCATATCGATTGCCCAGAGAACGTACTTTTCGAATGACTATCAGCGTCTAAAAGAGAAAAAATCTTTATCTAGAAGAAGCAGAATTCTGACATTCAACCGATTTCTTGATCGAAACGAACTTATGCGTGTGGGTGGACGACTTGCGAATTCCGGTCTTAGCTACGAAGAGCAGCACCCCATAATTCTACCAGAGACGTCCTGTTTCGCCAGGCTTCTAGTGGAGTTTACTCATCGCATTTTGCTTCACGCTGAGCATCACATTATGGTTCGAGTCATAAGAAATGAATTTCACCCCCCTCGACTAAAAAAGATTGTGCGAAGCTGCATTCAAAAATGGAATCATCCGAAGATCCATCGTCAAGTTGTGTGTCCTCCCGACGACGGGTAGTCATCCGCCGCCTCAGTAAACTGATGTACTAATGTCCCATCACACAACCCACTAACTCCTCCTTCTTAATAGTAATCGCACAACATATTCTTTATCACTGTATATTTTGTTTGTTTTCTTTTTTGGTTCTTTCTTACAGGTGAAAAGAAAACGACATACATAGTTGCTAATATACCGCAAAAATGAAGCTTGCTACCTGAATTGTCTTGAGTACTCACAGGCTCAATATACGAACGCTGGTGCAACCGTAGCTACCAACGTTTGCGGCGCAATGAGATGCGTGACCCCCTGTCATCTGGTGTAGTTTCAGAAAGTCTTAAGCAAGCCGATCCTCATACCAAAAGTCCAGTCCATCTATGCCAGAAAACCGGCCTACAACCACATCCAGTTAACAGGAAGCGGTATCTCCACTTCTTTCGTGGCCGGAATATGTTGAACCGTGTTCAACAATTTATTAAGTTTTTTTTATCGTTTTCAATACCATATGGTTTTCCATCCCTGGAACCATATATTTAACAATTTTTGTAATTATATACATACATACATAGTATATAGAGGACAAGAAGTCCGTTAGGTTTTTTATATTTTTGTTATTATTGTTTTTGTAGTTTTTTAACGAAACAAAATTCTTAATAATTACGGGTTTTGTTTTTAGTTTAAAAACTAAAGTTAGTTAGTTATAAGAAAGATTTCAAACAGGCAAGAAGCCTAAATAAATATTGTTATATTCACAAGGAAGTAACCGAAGATTTTCTTATTTCTCAACCCCCTGTTTGGACTGGGCTCTTGTACGGTCCAACAGAATTTAAAAACTAAATTTCTTAAGTTTCCAATGCTAATTTACTATCCTTTGGACAAAACCTCTAATTACAGGAAAAATCTGCAAATACATTTTATGAATCTTATCCCGGGTACCTTGACGCATTTAGTAAGATAAAAGATATTTGTCAGTTACATAAGGGTTAGGAACAACCTTTAAAGGCCAAAATAATTACAGTTGCATGCATGAATGATCCGAATAAATAATAAATTTGAATAAAACGCGCTATTATTTAATAACTTGCAAACGTACAACTTATCACAGAGAAAACACATTTTTCAGTTTTTGACCCTCTGCTAGATAATTGGGCACAAAATTTATTTTAAAAAACAACTCTAAAATGATTGACAGAAGAAAACAAATATAACTTTTCAATACAAATAAAGAAAAAATGAAAACAAATTTATAAAACATTAATCGTAAAAAATCAATATATCTCACTTAAGCTATTCTGTAATGAGAATGAAATAAATCATATAATAAATGAAATAGAACTTATCTTAATATTTCATCGACTACTTTAAGTCATTATCAGAACTACATATCATTTAGTGGGTTGTTATTATTTAGATTAATGGTGGTCGTGTTTTTTTTCAACCTAACTATTTTCTAATTTGTTGTAACATTATTTTATTCATGTTCACTCTTATCATAATATTACTTAAATAATCCTTTTCTGTTTTGTATTTTGTATCACCCTTCCTTTTATATCATCTTCTTTTTCTGTCAAAATTGTTGATATGTTGTTAATGGTCTTACACATCAACACTTTTATCCCTTGTTTAGACCTTAAAAAAATAAAAAGGAAAAATATTTAAACAACATTAAACTGCCCAAACAAATAATATAGGATCTGTATTTTGTACAAACCAAAAATATTTATAAAAATAGAAAACAGGGAAGAGGAAACAAATTAAATACAAAAGAACACCATCCTTATTTTATTGCAACTTAGATTTCAATTGACTATTTACTAAAGCGGTTGGCCTTCTGCCGGATTAAGAGGCTGATTGCTGCTCCACTGGTCGTCCGTTCAATCAACAACTGTCTTAAAAACATTGTTGTTTCAACCGAAAAAGCCAATTTGAAAAAAATCTACCTTCGATTAAACATAAACTCCCCACTTAACACTCATTTGTGTAAGATCTCTAAGAAGAAGTATGTATGTGTGTGCAAGTGTGTAAGGGTGCACAATGAGGATTTACTATTGATATTTATCTTAAACCAATAATATGTAAAAGGATATGGTTACACATATATATAAAATATGCACAATTATACATACATACATATACACATACATACATACCTATTAATTTGATATAATACAAAAAACTTTGTTTGATATAAAATTTGTCAACGAAACTTGTAGCATTAACAAAACAAGAGAACGGAAACATAAATAGTTGTTGGCAATTTCGTTTTTGCTTTGGTTAAAAATATTACAGACATACATACATAAGTGTTTTTTATTATTATTTCATCTTTAGTAGAACCCAAACGGTATACAATGATAGATACAGAATGCTTTGTGTTGATCAAAGACCTGCTGTCGAGAGTAAGTTGCTTTTAGGGCTGACACAATAAACAGATATGCACGAATATATGTTGTTATAACCAAAATAGTTTAGAATTAGAATGAATTTTTTTGAACAACTTTTTGTGAAATGAAGATAATTTTTGCTGCTGAAATTTGTATGTCTCATCAATAAGTGTCCTGCTTTAATATTTTATCTTTTTCTCTTTAAAATATCAAAAATTATCCTCTACGATCTTTAGCCAAAAGTCCTAGAATATCTATAATAGCTCAATATAGAAAGGTCGTGACTGGATTTCTTTTCAAAATCTATCAAGTTTCAAATTTTAAATTTTTTAGGTTCTAAAACTCTTAAGAACTACTTTTCATTATTTTTTAAAATTCTAACTTCTGATTGTGTAGCGCATAAAAAGTAAGAAAAGCACATAGAAATCCTGCCATTATCCTATATTGCAATCGGCCATTGAAAAGCAATTGTCTGCTTATCAGCAAATGTGTGCGAATGTTGCTCATACGAGTATCAAAAGATAAGTTTGGTTGGTGTTTTCACTTTTGACCTGTTTAACGTTCAATTTGTTCTTTATCGTTCTTGTGTGCGCTTCAGCACGCTCATTCATTTTAACCTCTAGTATTTGTACATTTACGCAAGAATAAGAATATGTGTTTTCACTTGTGCCTGTGAATGTTATTTGCCTCTTTACTTCGCCATTTGGCTTGGGGTGTTCGAAAAGGATATTAAAGATTAAAATGTAGTATATTGACCACGGAACAACAATAAATTCAAACTTATTTTACCAAAATAACAAATAGAAAAACGTATAGAAACTACAAAAGTAGAAGAAGAAGAAGGAGATGAGTATGAATCCGCTTGGGATTGATAAATGGTGGTGTAATTGTGTGTATTGTTACCGCATTAGAGTATTAGCGAACAACTGAATAAGAGTTTTTATATATGAACTTTTGGGATATATAAATCATTCTATATTTTGTTTTGATTTCATTTTTTTATTTATTTATTTCTGCGTTTTTTTTTTTGTTGATTGCTTTTAATGAAATTTTGCCAAAAAAAATGCAATTTAGTTTGGATTATTAGAACAAAGCAACCAATCTAAGAAAGATTATATTTAATTTAAGGAAAATCTCATAAATACAGTTTGTTCTTTTGTTATAATTAGGAAAATATTTAATTAAATAAAAATATGGGATAATTTGTTTGTAATTTATTGCTCGCAATATCCCTGTTGAAAAGTATATACACATCTGCATAGCAACATGTGTAATTTGAGATAAACAGAAAATTTCGCTGAATAAGTTTAAGGCGTATAATCACAAAATTAAATTAAAAAGACAAACTTTATTTTTTGAGTGAAAATTTGGAATATTTAGAAAGCTAATACAAAAGTCGTTCACCAATTCCTGGCTCTACTTTTACTAACATAAGGTGATAAATAACGACATATGCGTCAAGGTTATACTCTACGCTGAGTCTAACTTTAATTTGCAAGTCGCCGTCAATTGGGTGGCCGTTGACATTCGCAATAGGGAGTATTATATTAAAAACATTTGTACCTCATTGCAACGTTTTAATTAATTTTAAAGCATTATCCTATTTTTTGCACATAAAATTATTTGTTTGCATGTAATATATAACCGTAAAAATTTTGTAATTTGTTACTAATGCTAAATTGTTAAGCCCCACAGTACACGAAATATAAAAAGCTACATTTGCATGTAGCTGTGACGTGATGCCATGATGAGGCTTCTGTGCTACATATAACGCAAAGTGGGCATATGATGACGTCAAAATTAGGTCATAGCTACATGCGAAAGTAGCCGTCTACATACTGCAGGCTTCAGTATGTATTTATTGCAGTGCAGCTTTCAAAAATATTATGTATACCTTACTCATCAATATAAACAGAAAAAAAGATATAAATTTAACTTTGGACTAAAAATAAAATAAAATAAAATAAAATAAAATTAAATTAAATAAAATAAAATAAAATAAAATAAAATAAAATAAAATAAAATAAAATAAAATAAAACAAAACAAAACAAAATAAAATAAAATAAAATAAAATAAAATAAAATAAAATAAAATAAAATAAAATAAAATAAAATAAAATAAAATAAAATAAAATAAAATAAAATAAAATAAAATAAAATAAAATAAAATAAAATAAAATAAAATAAAATAAAATAAAATAAAATAAAATAAAATAAAATAAAATAAAATAAAGTAAAATAAAATAAAATAAAATAAAATAAAAGAAAATCATATCAAATCAAATCAAATTAAATCAAATCAAATCAAATAAAATAAAATAATATGTTGAACGAACAGTACAGTTCTTTAAGATTGGACAAAAAATAATCATCGTATGGGTGCATTCGCCATTCAGAGAAAAGTTTCTGCCTTTGGCGTCTTGAAAAAAATACCCTCTGATAATTCCACCAACCAATAATTTTTACAAAATAGCAAATTCTTCGGGGTGAACTGTCAGCTTTTGCAATGCTTCTGCTATACTTTACAACAAAATTTAGTCATCCAACCAGGAATAAGCTTCGATAAAAAAGTCTATCTTTATCAAACTTTGCAAACTTCATCAAAGTTAGCCGCTGTGGTTGGTCATGTGGCTTAAAATCTTGAACACATTTGATTAAAAGAGTTAAATTTGGTGCAGGATTAAGTAAAGACATTTTAAATAGTTACCTCAGAATAAAATGGAAAAAGTGCTCGATGTACTTTCTTTCGATCTATGGTTCAATTATTAACCAAACTGAACCGTAATTTGTTTTACGTAAACGGCTGAGCTCCCAAAAAAAAATGTCGGAGCTGAGAAGAAAGTTGTTAAAAATTACTTTACATGTGTAATAAACTAAAAATGAAGTTTTATGGGTTCAGTTCTCATCCAATAAATATTGCACAGAAAAAAAACAATTTTAATTTGAATTAGGAAATTTAATATGTATTGAATATCAGCCGGAATAAAAATTGATAGTATCAATTAATAAATTTGTAAGTTAACACAGTTTGCTTCTATTTTATATTCAATTAGGAATTTAATTAAAATGCAAAAAAACTATTAATCAACTTTTTTGTTAATTTAATTAAAAGTATTATATTAGTTAAAACAACACTTTTATAATTATTTAATTTTGTTTTTACATTACATTAACATATATTACCGTTTAAATAAGTATTTATATAATTAATTTATTTTGTGTAATTTGTAAATAAAACCATTTTAACTTTTACATTACAAGTACCAACAACGACTCGAATCTGAGACCTTATATTTGCAAGGCCAACGTGCTTTCCACTCAACCAACAAATCTTTTTGCGTTTGAAAGTGTTTATGTTACTTCTTTATAATTATAGCTATATTAAAAACTTAATTCAATACAAAGCACCTCAACCTCAACAAAAAGCAAAAAGAAAAGGAAAAAAATTTATTGGCCCAATCAAGGACTGAACCTGTCAGTTTCTGATTGCCAGGCTGAGACTGTAGACACTAGACTATATGGGCATTGCATTTTCGAAGCTTAAACTCATGTTTATACCATGGTAAGCCTTGGCTTATATTTTTATTATGTTCGATTTTTATTTTTGTGAACTCACCTTAAAGTGTTGCATACTTCAAAAAGAGATGTTCAACAGCGTTTAACTAAAAAATGTTTGTTTTAAATAAATACACTGCTTTGGTTAAATTTCTATGACAACCGGTATACTTTTATTCAGATATTAAGTTTATAAGTGACAACCCGTTTTGGTTTTAATAAGTTAGTTAATTGAATAAAATACAGAAAAAAATTTTTTTTAATTCTGATTTTTTCCTTTTAATAAACATTTCCACTTAAACTTCTATTAAGTATTTCTTTTCAATTAAATGTTTTGCTGGGACATTTTAACAAACGCCACTCCTGCAATAAAAAAATGTATTTTACATAGATATAAACCCAACCAGAGCAGAAATATGAGAGCTTAGATATTCATAGGTGGTAAAAATTAAAATTTACTATTGTTAGCCAAATTGCAGTTAAACATAATAAAAGGCAGCATTATGCTGAATTGTGACAGCAGAAAAAAATTAAAAAATTTTATTTATGTGTTTCTTTATAGTGCTGCACCATGAAAAATATATGTACACAGTTATGTATGTATGTTTGTGTGGTCGTAGGTTTCTGAAGGAAACCTAGAGAGAAGTGTCCCAATATCAGCACAAATTTTTTTAGATATTATGGTGTCTTTTGGTTGTCAACAATACGTCTACAGTTTTTTATTTAGCTTTCATAGGCAAAAAAACTGTCAGCAGCATATTAACGCTTTGACATTAAACGTAAAAAGATATCAGCGGCATTGTGGCCTTTATTAAATGTTTATTTTTTAGTTGTGCTATAAAAGTAATTTATATACACAATTTATGCCTGTTTTCAATGACAGGTGCATGTTAAATGTCAATTGCAAAAACACATTGCTAGTGATATAGCAAGTTAGCAGTGCTGTAGACTAAAATCACTAAAAGGTGCTAGTAAATCACTAATTCTAATACCTATAGATGACCCTAAAGAACTACCTTGTCTATAGTACCAATGTCAGTAATGGATTTTCAATGACATGAAAATATTAAATGTCTATAGCAAAAAGCAACACCTGTGATATACCTTGTGAGAAGTACTGGTGCAAATTTCAATTGTAAATTTCTGGTGATTTACTATTTACATTTCCTGCAGGGTTGCCAATAGTGTAAAGTTTATTTCATGATTGTTCATCATATTAACATACACACATGTCTGTTATGAAAATGCTGCTACCTCTGTTAATACTTACTGAAACAAAATTTGTTTTTCAGTAAAGTAAATTATAATTGGTTTAAATATAAAATATTGTACTTAGTATTACATTACTGCTCGAAGAAAAACATAATATTTTGTTATTTTAAGCTAGCTTTCCCATTGTAGTTTGAAATCCCTAACATTTTTTTTACTTTTAAGTGAAACTCCCCATTACAGAATTTATTGTTGCTTCCGTGAACTTTTTGTCAAGGTAACCTACTTACGCGTAAAATTCAAATAGCCCCGAGATCCCTTCTCTGTGTGCTTTAATTTTTTTTACAGGATTCTTATACCTTTCCTCAGGCCAGTGTGGTGGATTTGCCTCCTGTAGTACAAAATTAAACGCCCAAATTAGCTCAGAAGTATAAAGGCACTCTGTACTGTTTTATATAAGTTAAAAGCCGTTTTTTTGGGCACTCCGTTATGTATATTTTTAACCGAGTATCGTGCCTAATGTTACAATTGAATGGCTTATTTAGCCACTTCCTCGCACTTCTTCCCATAGAAGAAACATACAAACAAAACCTTAGCTTACCTAGTAAGTTTTTTTTTTTTTTTTTTTCATATCTTTTATTATTGAATCTTCGCTTATGCGAACTAACAATAAGTATTCAAATCTTAAAACTAAGTTATTAATACTAGTCCAGTCAGTACCAGACTTAAATTTAAGTTCTCACAATAAAATTGATTAATTTAAAAGGTTTCATCTAAGAGCAATAGTGTCCCTTCTTTTTAGGCGGGTGTGCCCACTATGCTGCAGGATGCTTCGGGCGAGCGGATTTGGATGTGTTTCCAACTTATTTAAATACTAGTCCACATAGTTTAGGATTTCGCTTTTTACTAGTGGAACTTCTAGATCCTTGTGGATGTTGCTGTTTTTGACATACCTAGTAAGTTAGCAAGTAATGTTGGAGATTAGAAAACGCTAGTAAACTTTTGACCGAATATTTTGTTATTTTTTTGATTTGTACCGCAATTCACGACACCCACTTAGAAGAAACATTCAAGTCATTAGATAACAAGTATTTACTTAAAAATCAAATAAGATTTAAGGGTTTTTAAAACAAAAATATTTTCTTAATTCTTTTTCACAATAAAACTTTTCTGTTGCAGGGACCTCATTACCTTGTACAAAATAAGAGCCCATTAAACGATTTCAAAAAATTTTACTGGGTTCTTGAAGAATTTTGTTTGCTTTTTTTGTTTAGTAATATATTAGATACAAGTTTTGGGCCAGAAGTTGTAAAAAGTCAGCCAGTACACAAGTTTCATTATCCATCACACAACAGGTGTGTTTTTTTTTTTAAATTTTTTTTCCTAAATTTTTTCCTTTTTTGCCTATAACGTTTAACAGCTGTCTTATTTGGAACTTTTTTAAGCTTTTACGATTTTCTCCTAGCATTAGCTTTGGCTCTGCACTCAAAATTATCAGATAATTGGACCTTTTCTGATAAAATTTTTTGATGCTCTTCGAAAGAGTTGCTCGTCTTTGCCTTACAAATATCTTATAGACCCTTTTTTTGTCCTGATTCAGGTTTCCAGTTTATGTAAAAGTCTTCCTTATATTGTTTGATGGCTTTTGAAACAGTATAACAATGAAATCTGAGATCTTTTTTAATTTTTTTGAAACTCCATATTAAGTTTTTGAAAGCTGTAACTACTTTTTTATTTGGATCAAAATAACAGCTGAAAATGAGAGATTAAAAAGGTATACTATCTGACATATAATTGAAAGATTACGTGATAAATAAAAAATATATATGTAAATCTAATGAATATAAAAAATATATTTTCCGTTTATAATTTTAGCTTTTACCTAAAAAAAAAAACGGTTGACGTATTGATTTAAAAATGTGTCTACATATGTCCAACCGTCTGGGTGGGTGTCCATTAATCCTTGTAGTCGAAGTACAGGTTGCAATCTGAATGGTAGTTAAATAACTAAGTTATTTAAAACTTTTACGGCTACTAGTCTTTTCCTAGCGAGACTAACAGATATTTGTGAATGTTTTTGTGCTGCAAAGGGGCAGCAGTTATCATTCGTAAGATATTTTTGAGGTTATAAGTTTTCTCCTTCCTCATGTTTAGGTCAGCAGCATTGGCCCAACATTTTAATTTGTAGCATTAAATTTATTTCAAGGTTGAGCTGCAGAGAAAAAATAAATTATTGATTAACAGCACGGAGCTTGCGTTGATTTTAGTTTTATTATATCAACCTTGCATCTGCATGTGCCTTCCATATTAGGCGACGAGTACATAAAGGTAATTTGCCTCAAGGTGTTGAGTCGTACCATTCGTCTTCGCCATTCCCTGTTGTTTGGAGTCCTTATCTTTGATTAAAGTTGGTCCGCTGTCTGCTCTTTTAAAGTCCTCAAATTTCTCTGGCTGGTTCAAAGGCTTTTCTTAAAACCTGTACCAGTTTATTGGTCTGTGAAATTATAATATTTTTTTCTACAGCAAAATTGAAAATTGGGAATGTAGTTCTTGCTACTTAGGTAAGATTGAGCTTGAATTAAATGATTTCTCAAACAATAATCAAGAAATCTGTAATGGACTCAGAGGCACGTAAGACTTCATCTTAAAAAATATTTTTATCAAAGCAACTTTCCATATTGGCATTTTGTGGCTGCTAAAATCAAAACCACGGGATTTTTTTGTCATGTGTTTACTCTGGTATTGTCCTAAAAAAATAACATGTTTTAACAATTTTATACTTTGTTTAAAAAGGGGCGGTTATATGTATACTTAAAATTTTGCAAAATAAGCTTTAAATTATAATATAACTGATTTGTTTTTAAATACTGCTCAACAGTATATTTAGGTTTTTTTTCGGCACATAACAAACGATGCTGCTTCTCTTTCTCCAGCAATTAGCAACATGGAAGTAAAGTGGGTATATTTTTGATTTTAGCATTTGTCATAATAACTATTCCGTCGCCATTTTTTAAAAGTTTTTATTATACAAATTACTTTAAAAAATATACATTAAGTTTTTTAAAAGTTACTCAATTGAAAGAGAAGTGCATGTATTTAACAATTTATTTAAAATTAAAAGTAATTGCAAAGATTACTTAACTTGTATTATACCTGTAATTCTAACACGTGCATTTTGCATGCAATGACAAATAATGTTTATCATAATAATTATACAGATGGTTGGTACATTCTGTGTTAAATACCAACACGTGCTAGGCAACTCATCTAAGAATACAGAAAATGTGTTTATAATAATACACTTTTCACTTATTCATAACTGCATCCATAATAAAGTGTTATTTAGGACAAGTTACACGTCGCTTTACTTCTTATTGTTTTGCTGTTGCTGTTGTAGTTGTTTTGGTTGCTGTTGTTATTAACACTGTTGTTTTCACCGCTGTCGTTCTCGTCGTCTATGTCGCCCATTAGCAACAACATTGTCAACAACATAACCAAGTTATGCACATACCAGCATGTTAGCCGTTGGCAAATGTTTATAACATTTTTTTTAAATAAATAAAACAAAAACATTAACAGCTTTAGGTGCGTATAAAATGCATGAAAGAATATGAAAAGAAAAGTGTTTCAAGTACATTTATAATAAAATTACACTTAGTTTTGTTTGTTCTCATGTTGTTTGTTGTTGGGAACATGTAAAATATGTTTTTTTTCTCAGAAAATTGAAAAGGTTTAACAGAGTGAATCATTTAAAGAGTATCTAAATAAGAAATTAAATAAGATATATTTTTGTATAAGAACTTAATGAGTGATACTTTAAAATGTTTAAAACAGCAACAGCTCCACGTAAAACGGCTGTAAATATGAAACGTTTGATTACTTATTAAAAAAAAAAATTGCGTCTTAAAAATAATTTAATTAATGCTTTAATAGAAAAAATTATTAATATTTAATATTCTTTTAGTACCTGTCTATTTGCAAGAAATGTGGGCTGTACCGTACTTGGTAAGTACTGGCGTTTTCTTATAAAGGGTCAACACTATCGGAACTTTATTTAAAACCTTAATGGCTACTCCCAAAATTGTCATTTTGGTAATATGTAACACAATTTGAAAATATTAAATAATTACCAAATATGTTAATAAAAAGAATTTGGAAAAAGTTTTGTGTTAATTTTAGGAGGCCTTAGCTAAGGTCAAGGAAGAACACAGTCTTACAAAAAAACGTGGTAACTGGCACACAAGAAACCTGCTACCTCAAACGAAGTAAAAAACCTTGTGATATCAGTTGGGGTATCAAGTAAAATACCTAGACCTGATTTGTGATTCCAACGTGAGGCATATATTCCGCGGCAGAACTGAAACGAGATGGGTTTATCTTTGTCTTCATTAATACTAACAAATTAAGTTTATGCAACTCTGGTACCACGCCGATATCAGTGTAAAGTAAAGTGTGCCCAGTAAAAAAAACCTTTTCAAGTCAAAATTAGATTCTTTTTAAAATTAGGCTTAAAGACATGTGCCACCTTTTCGGAAGCTCAATATGATAATAAAACAGAAGCTCAAGAAAAAAAAATTCGAATGACCGAAAACTAAATAACTTAGAAGAATAGAAAAAATTTGGTGGAATTCGTAGCTCTCTTGGCAACATGAAGTGTCGTGTTTTGTCTTAAATGCTAATGAAGAAGCGTATACGAGACTATATACAATAAAAAGGGTGCAGCTATAGCTGATATAATTCCATCCTAAAAACAGTCAAATGAAATTACAGAAAAAAAGATGATGACCCGGTTTCCGGCTGGATTACTCAAGGTCTAGACAAGAACTTACTCCCCAAGCCGTAAAGATATTGCTTCGGGGACTGTTGGCGTAAAATTGTAATCTATCTACGAATAAGGGAAGGTAGTCTTCTATGACAGCATTCAATGGCCAATTAATAATTTTCTTCTCCATAGACCACCAGGTACTGATGGTATTTTGTCGAGTATCCGGCAGCCATTCTTTGCCACATAGGATATTTAAGCTTTGAAATTTTCTGAGTCATGTTGCATTAAACTGGGGGAGAGTCAGGATTGTGTTCGTTTTCAAGGTTAGTAAAAAGTGCTATGAGAAATTTCGCATTTTATTGTTGTCGGCTACGTTTTATAGATTTTTTGGTTTAAGACGCTCAAAAGCCTTATCAGCTATTACATTAGGCAAGTCTAGCTTAAAGGCCACTCTATGGAAACAACCTCTCATTAGGCTATGGAATTCATAGAGAAATCCCTGGAGCTTTGTGAAGGATATATTTTAAAAGCAGTGGCAATTTTTGATATTCAGCACTCTCTTATCAATCATAAAGGGTATTTTAGCAAAGGTTATGAATACCAAACTTTAGTTGACTGAGGCTACGGCAAATCTAGGTTGTAGCCCTAAGTCAAAATCAGTAGATAAAGGCACTCTCCTAAGAAGTGTAGTCTTATCACTACTTTTGGGTGTGGTTGCCTACTAAATTTGTATGGAACAGGACAATATTGGGACTATAAACATTAACGAACTGAAAAGTGAGTTAGAAGAAAATAGTACCCTTACTTTTCTAGAAGAAATATATTTTATTGAGAGGATGCTGTAATACTGTTTCCAAAGGTGGTGGCTTGTAACATAATTTCTCATACTCTCAAGTATCCAAAAATTCCATACAAGAACTGTCCTCGTTATTCCGGATAAAACTGAACTGTTCATAGAAAGTTCCAAGATGCGAAGCCTCGAAATGACGCGGTTTAGATATTGCGAAATCTTCTTGACAAAATAACCAAAAATTAAACTTGTCTTTAAAAAATCGTGAGGACTTTAAAACAAGTTTAAGAATTTTATCTCATATAGAAATATTGGTGTGGTTGCAATACTAAGAAAAATTGTAACGAAAGAATGGTCTTAGACAGGGGTAGGATTCGCTGTCTACGCGGAAGATTTTTTTTATGCTGTTTTCTTCATATTGTCGTTCTTTATATTGTCTGCCTAATAAAAGTGGAAACCACAGGCCAAATTACAAGCTATTTAAGCTGTTCTGGCTCTGTTACTGTAATTGTACGATTCAACTTGTAAAATTTAATCGGAAGGACTTATCTAATTTGCTGGCTGTGTAAGTAATTAAATGGGCTGTAGGTTGAAATATAAGCTGCCTCATTATCCTTTTTATATAACTATTGTTTAAGTTGAAAAATTAGCGAAAAAACAAATATTTTTTTCCGAATGTTTTTCGTAATGTTGCGATAAGATTAAGACTAGCTTGTCAGCATTACAAATTTACAGAAGAGGAACTGCCGGGTTTTTAGAGTAGCTACGATACTTTAGCCAAGATTGTGCTCAGTAATCACTAGGGCACTCGTAAGGTTGCGAAAGTTGTGACTTAGAACCACAATTGGGCTGTTTTTTTTTCTTTTTCGGTTTTCGACAACATCTTCGCTTCTTTTTGGTTTTCTAAAATTCTTGCTTTGAACCTTGACCTTAAATTTCTAAGTGTATATGTATGATAAGCGGTGCTTATCTTCACCGTCTTTAGTAGTTTGGTTTAATGTTATTTTTATCTTATTTTTTCTGTAGCTTGAACTGCTTTTAAGGGTTTTTTATGCAAAAGGACATGTTTACCTAAAACAAATATTAAATTAGTGATCTTGTACCCAATCAAATTTACGATTTAATGCTCAATTTTTTCATGCTAGTTAAAATTTGGTAAATAACTTTAACTCATATATTTTTAAGGCCACACTTTGCCATTATGGTACACTTTATCTTTTATAAAAAAGAATGCTTTAAGCTTCTTGGCACCAAAAAAATATTATTTTAAATATTATTATTCATTATCTTATACTTGTTATTTTATTGTTAAAAAAAATTATATTAACAATTGTTATAAATGAGAAACAAAAAACTCTTATGCATTAATTTCAATTATTAAAGTTTTTGCAAATAAATGTTTTTTGTTTCTAAATGCGACTTATTTGCTTTTGTCAAATAAAACTTTGGTTTTTTTACTTTTACTTTTACACAGAATTACACAATGCGTATTTTTGTAAGGGACAAAAGTAATTAACTTGGGACCAAATATTCATCACATTTGTTCATTATCCTTACAAATGCAAAATACTAATTTATACCCACACATACATCCTAATGCACTGATATACAGGCATACATTTATACTTTTAAATAAACATGTGTACGCCCCTTCACACCGACCCCCCCCACCTCCCACTAATTTCCACACGCAGGAAAAAATCCATTTGTTAGGTATTCAGGTATCAGGTATAAAAAAAATTTGCATGCTTATTAAATTAATAAAAAGATAAGTTTGCTCTTTTTGATTTTGAGTATTCCATTAATTTCTGAGACTATTATCGACCTAATTTTACCCTTCGCAGAGTGATAAGGGTATACATCGGTCTGTCACTCTGTTTGTAATTTTTTCATTATCCATTTTCGACTCCATAAAGCATTTATATGTTCTGGATTCTTATAGAGAGAAAAGTCGACTTAGCCATGTCCATCTGTCCGTTTATGGAAATAAAATTTCCGGAAACAATTTAAGTACTGCGGAACAGGTATTGGTGTCATAATTTCAAAAACATCCCTGAGATTATCGCTTCTAAAAATGAGCGAAATCGATTTACGAAAGATCTAGATGAAGGCAAAATACTGCGATTGACCCAGTTTTCATAGCTTTTTTAGAACAAAATCCACACAAAAAATGTAACAAATGTAACTAACTGGCAACGCTGTTAAGCAAATACGCACTTAGTTTCTGTATGTATGTTTGGACGTAGGTATGTAGGAACATGTGTAGTTGATTTCGGCATACGCTTGATAATTTAAACGCAAAAAGAAAGTGATGACTGTTTATATGACAGGAGTTTGACAGCTATAGCTTTTTGTCGCTGTTAACACTCTTGCAAATATAAAAGATGTACATCGTATGATACGTGCATATTGTTTTTTCTCAATTTGTTTTCTGTTTTTTTAGGATTCATAGTGTGTGTTTTTGTGATAATGTGTGTTTGTGTAATTGTGGTTATATTCTTAACATAGTGGTAAGGGTTTATATCAGGTTTTGTTTGTAATATTTTTTAATATCCATTTGCGACCCCATAAAGTATATATATTCTGGATCTTTAAAGACAGGGAATTTGAAACAATTGCTCAAAGATTGTGAGTTCTCTGTTTCGAAAACTATGATATCCATGTACTTAAAGCCCACCGCAAATAGCAATAATAGTTACTGTTCGAAAATAACTTGCCAAATCAGGTGGCAATGTGAAGCGTGTATAAAACTCAACACAGCCGAATTTAGCGCTCTTAACTGTTTTATAAATATTTTATTTTTTTTTATACATTTATGTCTACGTAAAACATATTTGTAAATGATTTCAGAAAAATATAAAAATTTTTATAAAATTCAAATGTAATTGTTCTCTGTGTAAAACAAATAAAACTTGCATTCATTTTATTTTGTCTTTAGTCTTTTATTTTTTCAACATTTAACATATTCCCTCAGGGAGTGCAGAGAGTTAAGTTTGTTATTTTTTTCTTTGTTTTTTTTTGGACTCATACAATTATTCCAGCAGTAGTATCTTCTATGGCAACCTTTTATTTTCTTTTTGCTAAGTTAAATGCTGTTCCATAAACTTGAATGTATTGTTCACACAAAATCTGGTTTTAAAAAATAATAAGGTTTCATTAACTATTTGTCGGTTTTATTTTCTTAAAGAAATGTCTCGCTTAAAATTTAGCCAAACAAAAGCTGATAAATTTGTTAAAAATACTACAAAGCTTTTTTTGAAATATGTTTTCAAGAGTCTTTTTTTTTAAATATTAAAAAAAAGCTCAGTATTCAAGCATTTTACTGACGTATAACTTACTTTAATTACTAGAATGCTCTTAATATGTAGAGTAACCAAATATAGACCAACGAATTTCCACAGGATAAAAACCTATAAACTTGCTAAGTTGTCATCAGTTTACCCTCTTTGCTACCTAATAGCAGATGAACAGTACCTTTTACTATAGAAGTTGCATACAAATACAGTTTTTTTTTTTTTTTTTTTTTTTTTTTGTTTCATATATTTATTATTGAATCTTCGCCTGTGGCGAACTAACAATAAGTGTTCAAATCTTAAAACTAGGTAGTTAATATAAGTCCAGCCAGTGCCAGACTAAAATTTAAGTTCTCATATTAATTATCAAGCTTCATATAAGCGCAATAGTATCCCTCCTTTTCAGGCGGGTGTGCCCACTATGTTGCAGGATGTTTCGGGCGAGCGGATTTGGGTGAGCTTCCAGCTTATTTAAATACTTGTCCACATAGTTCAGGATTTCGCATTTAACTAGTGGAACTAGTAGATCCTTGTGGATGTTGCTGTTTTTAACATACCAAGGAGCACCAGTTATCATTCTTAGGATTTTGTTTTGCCTGCGTTGAATTTTTTCTATGTTGGATGCGGAAGCAGTGCCCCATAATTGTATACCGTAGCACCAAATTGGTTTCAAAATCGATTTGTAGAGTAGAAGTTTACAATCAAGACGAAGCACAGAGTTTCTGCCGATTAGCCAATGAATTTGTGTAGCTTTAAGTTTCATTTGCGTCAACTTCGCATCTATATGAGGCTTCCATGTGAGGCGGCGGTCTAGGTGAATACCAAGATATTTTGTCTCGGTTCGTTGAGGCACCATATGGTTGTTAATAAGAATTGGAGAGCACGTTTCTTTGCGTAAAGTAAAAGTTACGTGGGTACATTTTTGTTCATTTATTTTTATTCCCCATAACTTTGCCCATTTTTCAACTTGGGTTACGTGTTGCTGCAATTGGTTTGAAGCCTCTTTAGGGTCTTTATGAACACTAAGAAAAGCAGTATCATCAGCAAATGTCGACGTGTGTGTAAAACTATTGGTTGGCATATCTGCTGTGTAAAGCAAGTACAGAACTGGACCTAGTATACTCCCTTGAGGTACACCAGCCCCTATTGTTTGAGAAGAACTTATTTGGTTTCCCTCTTTGATTTTAAACTGTCGACCGGTTATGTACTTTTCTAGTAGGTTGAAAATATTAGCTGGAAGGTTTAGCTTTAGTTTGTTTAACAGGCCTTCGTGCCATACTTTATCGAAAGCTTGAGAGACATCTATAAAAAGCGCGGAGCAGTACTTTTTTTCCTCGAAAGTTTTTCTTATAACCTGCACCAGTCTGTGAGTTTGTTCTATTGTGCTATGTTGACTTCTAAATCCAAATTGGTGATCTGGAATGCAGTTGTTTTCATTCAGGATCGGAGTAAGCTTATTTTTAAGCAGCTTTTCAAACAGTTTTGACAAAGTTGGTAACAAACTTATAGGCCTATAAGACTCCACCTTAGAAGGATCTTTACCAGGCTTAGGAATCATCTTAACTAAGGCAACTTTCCATATTGGTGGAAAATGTTCAAGCCGTATTATGGCATTAAAAATAAAAAGAATTATTCTTTTTGCTGTAAAAGGTAGCTCAATGAGCATTTTGTTGCTTATTTTATCAACGCCAGGAGCTTTTTTATCATTAAGGTTAGAAATAGCTTTTACCACATCTGAATATCGGAAACGTATTTCTATAGGACGTCTAGAAACAACAGGCGGTAATTCCCTCACGTCGGTGCATGTATTAGGAGTGAACACGTTTCTTAAATGGCTTGCGAGCAGATCGCATTTTTCTTCATCATTTCTAGCCCAGGATCCTCTTAGATTGCGCAGTGGTGGTTTCGCGATTACGGGTCTTTTGAGACGACTGGCTGATCGCCATAGAGAATAATTTGTTTGAGGGGTTGCGTCTAGACCTTCCAAATACTTCTTAATTGATGCAATTCTGTGTACCTCCAGCAAGTTTTTTAAGCGATTTGTACACTCTTTTAGCTTCGTTTTAAGTTGGGGCGATCTATGCTGTTGCCATTCTCTTCTCGCTCTCCTTTTTTCAGATAAAAGCTCCTCAACATCGACAGAAAAAATTTTGTTGTATTTGACCTGACGGTATGTTGAAGAAGCATGTTCAACGGCTTTTATAATGTTTTCATTTAGGATATTTAGGCAATCATCGATTTCTTGGGGAGTTTTTAGTGGTATGTGTTCCGAGCAGTGAGAGCTGATATATTTTTTATATTTTAACCAATTTACTCTTTTTGATAAGAAAAAATCACTAGTTGCTATTTGGTGAGGACTGCAAATAGTGATAATTGTGGGTGAGTGGTCAGAAGATAAATCGAAGGAGGCTTCAGCCTCAATAAGGTCCGGTGATATACCTTTTGCCACGCCAAAATCTATTACGTCTGGAATTTTATTATTGTCCGTTGGCCAATAGGTTGGTTGTCCAGTTGAAATAACGAAAAGTCCTATTTCCGACACTGAGTCATACAAGACACGACCTCTGGGACTAATTAGGCGGGAGCCCCAGTATGTGTGCTTAGCGTTATAGTCTCCAGCAGCTATGAAGCGGGGACCTAATGATTTGTAGAAACTGTTGTACTGATCCTTCGTTATGGAGAATCTGGGTGGACAGTAAACTGATGAAATAACAAGGTTATGGAAAAATTCATCAATGCAGACGTTCGTAGCTTGGATATAACATTCCGAGAGGCCACCCAACCATTGGTGTTTAATTCTTGATTTGATTAGAATAGCCGAGCCACCACATGATCTATCCCTAGGATCCTTTGAATCGTAAAAAGAATAACCACTAATTTTAAAAGTGCTTCTAGATGTCATATGAGTCTCAGAAATACACATAACATCGATTTTTTGGTTCATCAAGAAATATTCGAGCTCGTTTTTGTGTTGGCGGATGCCGTTTGCGTTCCAGAAACAAACCCTGAGGCAGTTCATGGTCTTTTAAGCATAGCCTGCAGAAAAGCAGACTGCATTTTTTGCATTTCTTGCATCATGTTGGCCATTTGCGCCATAATCTGCGTAAATTGTGTGACCATATTGTCAATTACGGCTTCCAGGCGGCTAAAATTAGGCCCGGTTGGTTCGCTAGTTGGCACTTCTTGTTGTGTTGTAGGCTGGGTAGACTTACGTGAATTAGGCTGGTTAGACTTTAATGCGGCGGCGTAAGAAACTTGATTTGTAGCTGGTTGTGCCAATGGAGGCATATTTGTAGTTGGTATATTTAAAGGCTGGGGAGGGGCAGGAACTATGTTCGGCTTAGTTGATCGCTTAACTAAATTAAAAACAGGACAACCTCTATAGTTGGCAGTGTGGTTTCCCCCGCAGTTGCTGCATTTCTTTATCCTAGGATCATCTTTTGGCTTGTCGCACTTGGTCGTATCGTGTAGATCCCCACACACAACACAAACAGTAGGCAACTTACAATAAGTTTTAGTGTGGCCATATTCCTGGCAGTTTAAGCACTGTACGGGCCCAGATCGCTTATGTGGCACTTCCACAGTGACTCGTCGGTGCATAATATATTTTAAATCGTAGATGGGGTGAGTTTCACTTTTTTTCAATTTGATATCACCAGGCTCAAGCTCCACTCGGAATAATGGTTGGGGGTGTTTTTCCCTATTTCTCATATTCGATACCGTCCTAACCATAAACCCTTTGTTTAACAAACTGGTCTTGATCTCTTCTGGGTCAACGTTAGAATCAATGCCTTTAATAACTACCTGAAGGCCTTTTGCGGTCTTGAGTTGGTAGGTATAGAAGTTTTTTCTGAGTTTTTCGAGCTCCGAAACCGTGGCGCGGTAGGCGTTTTCATGGTTCACTTGAATTTTTGTCTCAAATATGTTACCGCGTTTAACGTTTGAAACATAAAAGTTATTTTCCCCAATCAAACCGACTAAAAACTTGACGAGATCATTTGAGTTTTTTTCCCTCAAATAAATGGGAGGTGGCTTAAAGGACTTTTTTTCACTAACATGGGCCTCATTATCCTCTTGCAAAATTGCAAAACGATTTTGCGATGAGGTTGGCCTTTCATCGTCTTTTAAAATTTTTGCAGGTTGAGATGCTTCTGCCGATTTAGGGCTCCTTCCCCTTTTAAGAACTGTTACGTACCTGTCCATCCCTACCTGGATCTTAGGAGCACACGCAGAAATTGGGCCCGTAGCGCCTTTAGCAGCTGTTGGTGCGACACCAGAACTTGATAAAGAAGACCGCGATGAAGATGGCACCTCGGTATTTTTTTTATAATTTTTAAACAGAGATTGGGCTAAATTTGTCCCTTGTTCAGTACATTTATTCAAATTAGGCACACTTGCACTTAAATTATTTGTATTTGTTTTCGGTTTTGCACTTAAATAGTTTCTATTATATTCAGGGTCTCTAATGTTTTCATTGCTAACGCTTGCTGAGCTTAACACAATGTAAGCATTTCGGCTATTAGGCCCACTGTCACAACGATTACTGTTACTCATTAACCGTTTGGTTTTTTTGTTTTGTTTAGTTTGTTTTTATTTTCGATTCTCACTTATGTCTTGTAGGTATGTATATTAACAAATATTTTTTTTTGTAACTTATTACAAATATCACCTATTACAAATATACACTCGCGTAGACACGTCCGTACACTACGAGATTAAGAGAGCAACTGATACAAATACAGTGGCTGACAAATTTGTTATTATTTCATTGCAAAATTTTTTTATTATAATATTATTTATTAAATATATGCTTTTATATATGCCCAGGTAGAAAAATACAATCACCACAATGCTGTTCAGATATTTATAGAAAACTCAATATCAATAAAACAAAAACTTCCCAAAAATACAGTGGCTGACAAATTTGTTATTATTTCATTGCAAAATTTTTTTATTATAATATTATTTATTAAATATATGCTTTTATATATGCCCAGGTAGAAAAATACAATCACCACAATGCTGTTCAGATATTTATAGAAAACTCAATATCAATAAAACAAAAACTTCCCAAGTTTTCAATAATTTACATTGTTGAAAAATTATAACGCCCAAGTTAGCATCTTTCTGTTGTAATTTCTTATGTTTTTTGGGATAACTTTTCCTTTTTGCATATTTTTGGGCATCGCCAGGGGCATTTTTTCCTATTTTATGGTATCAAAAAACTAGGTTTTTTATTTTTAACAAATAAAAGCTATATAACACAAATGATGTTTATATTATTTGGTTATAAAAACTAAAATATTGCATTGAAGTTTTGGTATGTCACACCTCATCTCATAGCTGTGGTAAAAAGTGTTTATTAGGGTAAGACCATTACTTAAAAAAAAAGTAGTAAGAAACAAGAGGCATAATTATTTACTTACTAGGTCATTTTCCATCCGTTAAATGGGTCAAGAGTACTTAATTTCATATTTATAGACCCATAATCTACAAAAAGTCAAGTCATGTTAATAAATGTAACAAAAATATTTTTGTCCAACTCTTCGCCTTCTGTATTTTAAATATTTAGATTGATAATATCCAAAAATTTTAAAAATTTTTAAAAATAAAAAAAAATTATTTTTGTCATATAAGCTTACCTCTTTTATGTGTCAAAGGTACTTGATTTCATATTAATAGTATTTAAATATCAAAAAGGGCAAAACAGCAAAAAAGAACATTATGCTCAGTAAGTTGGCTTTCGAACTCTTGACGGGTCAGTATTTTTTCTCTACAAATTTAAATAAGGCTGGAAAATATGCAATACTAATTTTGTGTCTAAAAAAAACTTTAAAAAGTTATATGTAAATTTAAAAAAATCCAAAATCGTATATTTTATTTAGTAAAATGGATTTTGGAATTGAATCTGTTTTAAGCTTGGTGGTCTTAAATCGAGTGTACACTTTAATAAGTTCTAGAAGATTGGTTAACTTAATTCTCACTCACAAAGAGAGGAAAATTCCGTTTGATTTTTTTTAAAAGCATTTAAGTTAAATAGATATTGTTAACACCAAGTACTACTGCTTTTCAAAGAGTACTGTGAGAATGAGTGGAGCTGGTTCCGAAATGCATTTCACTTGGCTGGGCTTGGGAACAAAGATTGTGTTTTTTAGTACAGATAAGTTATAAAGATTGCGTTGTTTTAGTACAGATAAGTTATAACTTTAATATGTTTTTAATACAATTTTTTTGTTCATTTTATTCTGGCTTAAGTTCCTTATATAATTTCTTTTTATTAAAAAAAATTAGTATTTTCCGTTAATGTTGAAAGAAACTTTTTATTGAAAACTAGTCAAGTATAATGCATTTTCAGAAGCAACTTCGCAATTTTATCATCAGTACTCTTTGAACGGTAGTAGTATTTTTTGGTTGAAAACATTACCTATTTAACTTATATGCTTATAAGAAAGGAAAACAGAATATCTTTTGCTTTCTTTTTTTTCAGGTTGGGACGAAGTTTATTTTTCTATAAACACTATGCTTTTTTTAAAGCATTTAGTATGCTTCTCTCAATCATGACTATGGAAAAGTTATTTGATAATTAATTCTTAGTTAAAAGAAATGGCAAAATTTGTCTCCAAAAAAACAATAAGTTCAACAAAGAATTGTAGGCAAGTATATTTTTATTATTTTACCTATTTAAATACATCATATAAAAAATGCATAAAAAATATTAAGTTCTCTTAACTATTTTAACAAAAAAGTTAATTGATGCAAAATTTGAACGCGTATAGGTAATAACTAAACGCACGATTACATTTGCCCAAATTTAAGCCTATATAGAAGAAAACAAAACATCGTTCAGTATTTAGCTAAGCACCATTTTCAGTTTTTATCTACAAGCGTTTAGGAATTAAAAAACCCCAATAAATATTTGGTAAAACCGATTTTTTTTTGGTTTTTAATACCTAATTTTTTCTATCTTCTAGAAAAAAAAAACAAAGTTAATCATTTAAGAGTTCGCGTTCCCAGCACGTTTATATATTATGTTCCTACCTTTACTGGTTGAGAAGTTTCAAAAGTACTTTAAAAGAAACACAATATACTTTGTGTCCTTTTTACCCCGTAGAGTCCAAGTTTCAAAAAATCCATAAGCTTTATGCGTTCAGGCTGTACGACAAAATACTTGTATATTTTAACTTTGGCAAATATATTCCTACAAAAACTTTATTAGAATAAAATAGACAATATATTTTGGTTAATACTGTAGTGAAAATATCTAGTAAAAACATGTTTACAGTGAATGTTAGTGTAACGATTTTAACATTTACAGAGTGTTGGAGTATGTGCCAATTAAACGAATAATGTGAAAATATAGTGTTGCAAAAGTTGCACATGTTCCTAAATTAGCCAGTTGCAACAAAAATTATATGAAAATTAGCTGAAAAAACGTAAGATATCAAAGTTGGTTACACAGTTTTAGCATTTTTAATTTTGGGGGCCTTAAAATTTTCCTTGTAAATATTAACACATGCATTAAATTTAAATGTTATCATGAAGGGTATAATGTGGTTGGGCTTAAAACTTACAACAGGTATCATTTTAATAAAAGTTTAAGGTGGAACGCGATTATATTTTCCAAAACTTACCATACTAAATATTTAACAAAATTGGTTCGTTTGCTACGCCTTCGTGTGCTTCTATCCAGCTATTTTTTTTTTCAAAATGTATCCCGTAATTGTTCTACAGATAAATCGTGTCGATATTTTATTAACATTGGCAAGTTTGAATGAGAAATGGCACTCGTTTTGTTTTTATCGAAACATTTCTTGTAAAGGCAGATTTCAGAGTTAACTGCAGGCTTTGAATTCGACTACAGTTTCCGGATTCAGCATGTATGGAGTTTGACAAAACATATTTATTTGCAATTAGAAAGGATTAGTTTTTCAGATGAATATAGTGTTTCAGATGAAACCAATGAAATTGTAGTACACTTCAATTTGAAAACTTAGACTTTTGTCTGGCCCAATACTAATTTTATACCTTTATGATTTAAATAATTACTAGCTTTACTCGCCTCGCTTTGTTGAACTCGACGGGTGTTTATGTTTCCAATTTTATAAGAATTGAAAGAGCCGTTTCGGCGTGATTGCAAGACAATCAAAAAACTTATGCCTCATTTTTTATAATATATGCTTGCAGGTCAAAACCCTTTTAAAATCTTAAATAAAATTTGCATTTGCCTAAAATATTTAATATAATTTTCAATAATGTCTTAACTAAAACTTTATTACTAATTATAAATAAGAGATTCAAAATAAGGCCCTTTGCAACAAAAATGCATTCTATAGACAAACTGCAAAATGCACTTGAAAAGATTAATTGCTTTTACATTTACTACTTTCTAACACCAGTATTTACGTCTTTGTATCAATACCTTAATATATGTTGCAATATGTACTCATGTGTATGCATTTCATGCGGTTAGCTTCTGCGGTTGATGACAATAATCTATTTTCCCCAAAGATATGACTACCGAATGAGTGACAACACTAGAACTTATTACACATTTAAGTTGAAATGGAATCGGAACTGCAAGTTTTGCTTGTTCTGCAACGAAATCATTAGAGAATTAACTGAATTTTTTTGTTTTCTATTACATTGCCTTTACGACAACTGTGAACTGTGTGTTGCAATTTCAACACGGCCACAAAAATGGCAAATTTAAGTTAGTTTTGTACTTTTGCAATAAAGAAGAAATTTAATTACATTTTTTGTGTAGAATGAAAACGTGTACTTGCAAGCAAACTTCCTGCTCGGTTTTTTTTTTGCTTAAACTTTTTATCAATTACTGTAGTTCCATGGTTGTGTTTTTTTCTCTTCTTCCTTACACTGCCATTTCCACTTAAAAGTGTTTATGTTTTGAAATCGTTTCATTTTATTGTTATTCTGGTTAACAATTTCTTTATATACATAATTAAATTTAATTGTTTCTCTATTAAAATGAATTAAGTAATACCTTTAAAAAATAACAATAAAATTATATTGTATTTCTTAATTAATTAATTTTGCTTAATTGTGTTTCCTTATAATAACAATAACAATACTTTGTACTTGTTTTCAAATTAGAGTGTTCGTTAAGAATCTTTAGTGCTTCTGAACAATCTTACGTGAAAATGCTTGCAGCACAAAGAAGATTTTTAAATTATAATTTTAATGAATACCCTAAAAATTGTAAAGCAATGATATCTTCTGATTGTTATTACAATTGCTGTTATTTTGGCTACAACAGTTAAAATAATAATTGTTTTGCAGTCACTTGAAATCTTGTATAAAAAGAACACCATATTTGAACGTTTATAAAATGTATCAAATGCTTAAATTCGTACACCGTTCAATGGCAAGTTAAACAAAACAAAAGAGAACTACAATAAATAAATTAATTTGCAAAAGTCGCATTAAAGTCACACCAAAAACAAACATTTAATAGCTGGTGCACGCTTCTTTTTAGAAAGACTATCAAAAAATGCATTTAAGGCAATTTTTGCCTGTTTTTTTTTTTTAGCAATTAAGGTTTAAAAAAAATATGACTGATATTTTTAAGTGCTCAACGAACAAAAAATGTTTATGGAAAATGTACTCAATAAAAATACTAACACTCCATTGTTTGTTTTTATAGGTGACCGCAGTTCGGGAAAGATTTTTATACCCCCTACATAGGTACTGATAAGATTATATTTTTTTAATTTAAGGAAGCCGACATAGTTACGATCGTCTGTCTGCCTAATAATGTGCTAAAATCTAGTTTTTAGAGCCACGTCAAATCGCAGAGATCATATATCGAAGCTGTTTAAAACCAACGCAAAAAAAACTTTTGAAATTTTAGTCCAAACAACATTTTTTTCCAAATTATAGATTTTTAAAAACAGTATTTTTCAAGATTCTAGAAAAATTTTTATTTGAATTTATTGTCAAACAAAATAAATGAGAAATAAAAAATTTCTTCAGTAGTTTTAATTTTTCTCTTTAAAATTTTAGGCATTTTCTCTCAATAAAATTTTTCAAAAGTCTAAGAAAATTGTTTATCTGATTTTACAAGTTTGTTTTTAGGACCGACTTTAAAAAAAAATTTTTGATTCAGTTAAATGTTTTACTGATTTTGGCCTTGTAATTATATTTGTAAAATCAGATTAATAGACTTTTGAGTAAAATTTGGGAAACTTTGTCTTTGAACAATAAAGATTTTCACTTTTGACACGAAAATTTTATTTTAGTTTAGCGTTTTTAAACAATTCTTTAAGCTTAAATCTATTGAAGTACAAAAATTTTTTTTAGTTGCAAAAAAACTACCGATTTCTATCACTGTTGGTTGAGAACTGGGAATGTTAAAGTCACTATTGTTCGTTTTACACAGGATTGAATTGAAAACAATTAAAAAAAATATATGTCCGTTTAATTTTAACTTCAAAAACTTAAAAGTTCCGAAAACTTAATTTGTCATAATTTTTTTTGTGTATTATCTTAAAAAAGTATGTGGATCAAAAAATACTATAAACTAATATATTCCAACCTTTGCTCACATTTTAAGCATAACCTTTTTTATATATTTTCCGAATAAACTTTTTATATTCCTTTTTTTTCTATATTTTGTTTGTTTTTATTTTCTTTTCGTTCCCAGGAACAACAAATTTGCAGAAATTTTTTTTGTAAAGTATTAAAAATATTAAAAGTTATGCATCCCTATCATTTAGTCTGAAATCAAGGATAAAGGTATACACATGTCTTAGGTTTAATTTATGTTTTTTGGTCGGATCCATATCAACGCCCTTTCTTTATTTTTACTTTCAAGTATGGGAATATAAGTTTATACATATAGATTTTCACATCCCAAAGACATCATCGTTTCGAACAATTTGGTAAAACGACATTTTACTAATAAATTTAATATATTTTTTATTTTAACTTTTTAGACTATCGAACTGTAAAAAATTATAAAAACTGAATAATTTTTGGACTGACAGAGGGTATGCAAAATTCGTTGCAGCCTTATTTAAATTTTGTCATGTTTTAATTTGAAAACACTTCTCCTTAAATTTGTCCTAATGAATTTGATGTTTAAAGGGTAAATGGAGCAGAAGTATTTACTTTTAATTTAACGTCTTAAAGTACCACACAAGTGTTTTCTGTTTGGCTCGTTCGTAATGGTCTTAAGGTAAAATAAATTTTAGCAGAAAATTGGGTAACTTTGCTGTTGATAAAGATAAAAACGATTTAACCCTTATGTGAATGGCAAAAAAAACACCCTTAACAGCATGGCAAGGTACCCGGGTACCTATATGGAAATAGTATTGGAAACCTATATTTTTTTCGAAGATATGTGCATAAACTGATAAAGCTGCTGCTTTTAGAGATATTTGAAAGATGCTGAATGAGAATTTACGCCAGAGTTACAAACCTTCTGGATATCGTGGACGTACCCGCTTTACGCAGTATATGCCGTCAAAGCCAGAAATATATGGCATCAACTTTTTTTTGGCTTGCGATACATTAAACTCTTATACTTTGCATGGAATGTTATACATTGGTAAACCATCAAACGGCGAGCGTCAAACAAATATAGGCGATAGAACGGCTTAAAATCTGGTTTTGCAGTACAAAACCTCAGAAAAAATTTAACTACTGATAACTTTTTTACATCCTTAGAGCTAGTAAAAACTTTAAGTCCATGGAACTTAACACTAATGGGAACAGTAAGAAAGGACAAACGCTTTCTGCCAGAGAATATGCAGCCACATAAAAACAAGTTTGTGCTTTACCTGTTTTTATTTTTTGGCTGTATAACTTTAGATAAGGACAAATTTTTTTTGTGTTGTTTAATTTTATATTTATGATTTTATTTTAGACAAATATAGACTTTAGGCTTTGCCTTTATCAAAGATGCATCACTATGCTCTTATGTACTGAAAAAGAAGAAAGCTCTAGTTATGTTATCAACTATGCAAGTAAAGCCTAATGTAGCATCAACCCTTGTTGCTAAACCATAAGTCATTACATACTATAATAAAACCAGAGGGGGAGTAAGCAATAGGGGCAAACTGTTAGGCGAATGTTCCTGCAAACGCAGAACAAATCGATGGCCACTATCACTATTTTATTATACTACAGCTGTAGAAGTATTAGCATCTTTTATAATATATATGGAAAACCATACACAATTGCGTTCCACAGATCTTCGTAGAAAATTTTTGAAAGAGCTAAACTTGGAATTGTCTAAGGAAAACATTACGCAGCGCATTAAAATTCCAACAGTTATCCAGTCATCAGTCAAATCTGCAATGAACAATGTGCTTGGAAAAGTTTTTAAAGTTTCAATGTCAAACATTTCAGGTTTACAAAAAAATTAAAAAAGCGGCCGTACTCCCGTAGTAGGGAGTTTTCACGTGTGCTCGCAACTTATGAACAACATATGAAGCAAAAAAAAAACACATAAAGCTTGCACCAGATGTTTTAAACCGATTTGTAATGAGCATTGAGCAAACTCTCCAATATCCCCAAATTGTTCACAAAGCGATCAATAAAAATTTATTTGCAGGCAAATGTTATTTTTTATTTGTGAATGTGTGTATGAAAGATATATATTTTTTTATTTGTTTTTGTTTTACCAAATTAAATTTTAATTAAATCTGAAAGATAAGAACATTCTTTAATTTTATTTTAGTAACACTTCACTAAAAAAATACTCGCAATAATCGTTTTTTAATATTTAATATATGAAGGTACCCGGGTACCTTGCCATGCTGTTAAGGGTATAAGATAAAAATTGGGCCACCACGCCTTTTCAAAATATTTTTAAGCTAAAAACATAGTGATAATTTAAAATTTATTTAAAGTTAGGAGTTCTCAAGAAGTTTCAAAAATGTGGATCATCTACTTCTATAAAAAAAATTAAGATGAAAACGCTAAAGGTACCCGGGTACCTTGCCATTCACATAAGGGTTAAATGGAAATTTAATTCAATTATTATTATTTAAAATATTTTATTTAACAAGTAATTTCTAAATTTGGCTGGGTTTTAGCTTTTTGTTGGTGTGTTTATTAATATTTACAATTGCTGTCGTTATTTTTTTAAATGTTATTTATTTGAAAGTGCGCTTAAAATTTTAGGTCAATATTTTATCATTAAGAGGCTAATCTAAACAGACCCAGACACTAAACTTAGGAACCAGTCACATCAATAGCCTTAGGCCAGTCCCTTTCTTGGATTGAAGTTAAAAACTTAAAGTGTCGAAGGTATAAAAAACAATTAAGAAAGTAAAATTCGAAAAAGCCCATATATATTACAACCTACACCACATTTGTATGGGGACTATCTAAGAACTTACCAAAAAATATATATATTAAGTAGTAAATGAGATTACAAAAAAAAAATCTTATTTTAATTTTACTACACCCTTTGTAAATGCCTTTACAATTTTAAACTCCTTTTAAAACTCACTTTTCCACTTTAATTAGTACTAGGGACGTATGATCAACATATAATGTTAATCATACGCTATGGACCACATAGTATTTTTAACTACATTTAAAATTCTTTGCAGCTAAAAGAAACCAAACCTGTAGTCATAAGGCCGAAGCGCACATAAAACAGTTAATTTGCATAAAAATCTTTTTAGGAGTAAGCGTCTAAATGAAATTTCGAAGCCACTTTGATAAGTCTCTTTAAATTCTTGACAGAATTGCAAAAGAAATTCGCGTACAACTCAAGGTACAACTTAATGAGAATTAGACTTTTTATGAAAAAGAAACATATTTGAGGAAAAATGAAATCATAGATTTAGGCACTAGTGGTCAAGTGTTTTAGTGTTTGAGTTAGCAATTTAGATACCAAATATAAGAAATACTCAATTGTCATTTTAAAGAAAAACTTCTCCGTTTACTTTACAACCAAAATTTTTTACAGCAAGAGTATAACATATTTATTTCTGGTTCTTGTTCAGTAACTAAATATCATCATTAAGAATTTAACAATTTTCAGATAGCAATAGTTTAAAAAGGCATTTGAAGGGCTAGTTTAATCGACACCAGCTATGTGGAAATCATTTTTGAAATCATGGATTCTAACTATCGGTACTTTTTCATACGTAAACATGCATTTGAGTGCAGATTTATTTTTAAATTACTGAAATTTAGGCAACCCTTGTAACTAATAAGTGATAACAAAAGTGTTTAATTTTCTATACAATTATATTTTTTAAGACTGTTTTTTAAAGGCTAAAGAGAACTGAATTCTACACCCAGAAAATAGTTAGAGTAACAGACGGTAAGTTATTAAGAAAGAATTCCGTAAAGTCATTTATAAGCCAAAAAAAAAACAGCTTAATTGTAGTACAATTAATTTTTTAACTAGTTTGGACAGTTACCCAAAAAAATGATTACACAAAAATCATGATTTTAAGTTGGAGTTAATTTTTTTAATTATTTTTTAAGAAAAAATTAAACGACTTTTGTAGAAAGAAAACAAATTCAAATGTTAGCTTGTTAATATTTAAATTTGTTGGTATTTTTTTCTGAAAGTTTTTGTTTGAAAGTAAAGCTGCAAAAATAAAAGTGGGGCAAATTTTGAAAATAATAATATCGGTAAAATATAAAATAAAAAATTCTATAGCATATATTAGAATAATATTGAAGCCAGTTATGGTTGAAAGTTGCTAATTCCGCAAAACCATTTTTTGGGGGATATACCAAAAAATTGATAGATTTTATTGAAATTCAGCATACTTTTTGGTGACGCAAAAATAAGTACATACGCAAAACCATTTATAGAGTTATGGCATCAGAATGGCTATTCCAGGAAGACATTTATATGGGGGCTATGTCAATAGACAGACCGAACATATTTTTTATCAGTGTTCTTCTTTGTTATATAAACTTAAACTTTTAGGAGAAATTTAATGAAGATAAAACAATATTCATATTATACCTACATATGTATATTTGAAAATAAAATGCTTATTTCAGGAGGATATTTGTATGTAAACTATATCGACAAATAAACCGAGTATCACCACGAGCAGTAGGATTTGTGCCAGTGCCAAAACACCAATCTTTAAAAAATTTTATTAAAATATCAAAATAGCGATCTGTACTTTGACCACGGATACTAAACCGGATGGACAAACATGCTTAAATAGACTCAGGAAGTTATTCTGAGTCGATCGGTATGCTTGAAAGTGGTCTCAGAACATTCCTTTTAGACGTTTTAATTATCTGCAAAAAAAAAAAACAAATAATCTCAAAATAAGCTGATGGTTTTTAAACAAGTAAATTTTTTTTTTTCCATTTAGTATTGGCCTAAAATCGTTAACTTCTTGTCTCTTTTGTCATCCATCATAAGTCCCTTTTTTTTATTTTTTCTATTCTCAAACATTTTACAATAATTCTTTAACCTGAAAATGCTGGACTGAGATTGTACTCCTTCGCATTGATAAGGCTTAAAAAATATTACTAAGACTTTGGTTACGAAGAAGCGGGTTAATTTTTACTATATTATAGTTTAAAATAACATGATAGTAAACAAGTAAGAGCTCTATATTCGAGCTAGCCACAGGTACCCGACTTTGCTTGGAAACCCCCTTAGGTGATGGAGAATCAGGGTAAAAATGTTTAAGGAATATGTTAAAGAGGGTAAAATAAGGAGGATCGGTCGTACACTTTATTTCTCTTAGGTCAACTCTGGAGAAGTTATGGGTGTTTTGACATAATTTTGTAAATTTTGTATGGCAACCCCCTTAGGTGGTGAAGATAGGTGGTTAGTGTGTGTGTAAGAAATATGCTTGAAAGGGAAAACTAATGGGGGCTTGTAATACATTTAATTTCTCTTAGGGCGACTCCGGGAAATTTGAAGAGGTTTTTACCCTTTTTTTTAAATTTGGTGTCAGCGCTTTTAGGGGCTGGTGATGAGGGGTAGGTATATTTTAGGAATATGTGTGGGTGGCAAAACTAATGGATCTCGGTCGCTTACCTTATTTCTCTTTAATCGATTAAAAAGAAAGTTATGGGCGTTTTTACATAATTTTTAAAAATTTTATAAAGCAACCCCTTCAGGTGATGTGGATAAGGGGTAAGTATATTCCAGGAGTATGTTTGGGAGGGGAAACTAATGGAGGTCGGTCGTAAACTTTATTTCTCTAAGGCCAACTCTGGATAAGTTATGGGTGTTTTTACATAATTTTGAAAATTTTATATGACAACCCCCGTTAGATGGGGATATGTTTGGGAAGAAAAACTAATTGTGGTGTGTAATACATTTTATTCCTTTACGGGCAACGCCAGGAATGTTCTAGGACTAAAAACCTTGTTAGAGTATACAGATAGGGAAAAAGTATGTTTTACAAAAATGTTCTTGAGAAAAAATAATGGGAATCGGTGTTATACTGCACACGTGTAGGGGCAATTTCGGGGCATTTGTAAAGGTTTGTATGTACAAATTTTAGAGAAATAAACAGAGATGGTCACGGTTGCTGGCTTATATCTCGGTCAGTTATTGAGCGACAGATATTCCTGATGGTTTGACTCCGCCTACGGGTCTGTTTGACATTGGGGTGTTTAAAATATTAATTTTAACAATAACACTGATGTACGATATAAGGACTAAGAAAATTTTTACTATATGGGGTCGCAGATGTACACTGAAGATATTACAAATGGGATAACAAACATATTTATACCCTAATCAGTTATGTGAAAGGTCGAATAATAACGCAAAAGTAATAAAAATTAAAAACTTTAAGTCCATGGTTCGAAGTTTCTGTTACCAACCTGATTTTATTTCCCATAATTTAGGTTTTTCAAATTTTTAAATCTAGAAATTTCTTTTTTGGTCTCTAGACGACGATATGATGATGCCAGTTATTTTTGTGAAAAAATATGTCTAGTCCGCTAAGTTTTTGCCTTTTTATTTCTTTTTCTTTAAACAGCTCATTAAGATCTTATCAAATGTTTTCTGCAGTGTTAACAAAAAAAATAGCAAAAAAATGTTTGAATGCAATGCGGTAGGAAAGAAGAAAGAGGAAAAAAAAAGAAATACTTTCTTTCCGCATCCTAAATGCAATCCTGGTATTTATCTACTGCTTTTAGAATAATTTAAAAATGTTTGTTCTATTCACCGAGGCATATTGCCACTGCCATAATGGGTTTTTTGTGTTGCTGTTGGTTTTTTGGCGTCGGTGATTTATAAATGTTAATATCATCAGGCAAAAAAAAAAAACAAGAGTAAGCATTTATTTAGCAAATAGGTTTTTTTATTGCAAATGATAGTTTTTAATGTTTCTATAAAAATTTAATAGAAATGATAATACTTTAATTGTAATATCGATTAGTTGCTAGGATATATCTATAAATACCAAAAAAGATTTAGTTAAAACTTATATTTGCAGTGCAAGATTTCATAAGGTCTATCTCTAATAAGAATTTTGATTTAACCCATTCTTGCAGTGCAAGATTTCAGAAGGTCTATCTATAATAAGAATTTTGATTTAACCCATTCAATTTATTTTATAAACTAAATGTCATAAAAACATTTACATGAAGCTTATTTACAGTGAAGACAGAAAAAAATCAAAATTTTGGTGTTTTAGCAATAAAACTTGAAAAATAACAAAAGGTAAACCAAACAAGAAAAAAGTTGTTGGTTTTATATATTTTTTTACTTTTTTGTTTTATATATTACAAACACGTGATTTAATGTGTAAATATGAATATAAAACTATCGAATAAGAGTCCTGTTTATGGAATAAGTGGATGATAGATAATATATAAATAAATATTAAATAAATCTAGTCTCATACGATGGATAGAATATGAATATAGTGTTACGCGCCGCCTAGACTATAAGTATTGAAAATTTAATATTATATAAAAACCATAATAATCCCTAAAGAAACAAAGTCAGAGGACATGAAGATTTTGTTTTCCCAGCTAGCCGTCGGGATACTGGTAATACGATTCTGGACCCGGATTTCTAGACGCGTAAACATATAAAATTCTACCTTCATGCCACGTTTAAAACCAGAAGTAGAATAAAAATATTTTTGTAATCAAGCATATATAACAGAATAATAAGATGACGAGATGTAATGTTGTCAAGGTACACTTGCTCCTCCCTATTCGCAATACAATACACCAATAACAATCAAAGTACCATGATATTTCCCTTTTTTGTAGACTATAGACAACTTAAGTTATCCTTCATTACGATACCCAAAATCTGCTATTCCCAAGAAAATAACACGAAAATTTTAAATATGCATTCTTAACAATTCAAATGTAACATGTTTATTAATGAACTAATTATAAGTACTTAAAATCGAACCTGACTAATATTTCTAAAAATAACAAAAGAAAATAATAAGAGAAAGGGAAAAATAAACAAAAAAAAAATTCATTGAATATAAGAAAAAAAAAAGAAAAAAATACTATTGATTATTTAAGTAATTCATGATAACAAAAACAAAAATCAAAAGAAGAGATCAATTAATTCACTCGTTAACAAGTAAAGTTTTACAACCACGAATATGTGTCAATAAGAAATGTAATAAATAAGAAGAAATTTACATTATTTGTTCTTGTATTGTTTATACTGAATGAAACGACTGAATTGAAATAATATGTTTTATAATACACAGTGCAACACGAAAAAAAATAACCATATTCGGACATCACTACGTGAAAGAAGACCAAAAAAGAAAAGACCCGTGTCTCCCAGTTTTGCCCAAAGTCATGCACTTTTTTTGTTATGGGCCCCCAAAGATTTGGGGCCTTGGTGCCATTTTTGCAAAAAGTGATAATTTTCTCAGGCTCATATCTTGCAAACCGTTCGGAATTTTAATTTACTCTTTGAGGCAAATTTGTAGCCCTTTTTATAAAGAACAAAAATAATGAACATAAAAAATTAAAATAAAAATAATTTTAAATCAAAATCGCAAAAAACTTTAAAAAATTCAAATTTTTTTTACCTTTTTTCCCCTGTTCAGGTCCATAGGTAGCAAACCGTTCAAAATTCAAGGAAACAGTCAACTAGAAAAATTTACCTAACATCCCAATAAACAACCTTTTAGAACATAAAAACTTCCTAGGAATGATTCTTAGCAGCGTTAAGGTAGCGCTTAGGTAGCCGCAAAGGTTAAAAATTGTACGAAAATTTTTGAATTTCATTTGGTTTTTATTTTCTTCAACATTGAGATACTGTGCTGTCTATTACAAAAAAAATAGTAAAAAAATATTCGTATTATTTTTATAAAGTTGATGGGCCTGGAGCTGCATATCGCGCTCTCTTAAATTGAGGATCTAAATCGTAGTCCGAATCTGACTCTGATTCAGAACTTACGGTGTCCACAGGCACGTTGCTTCCAGAATGTTTCCATCATTAGCTTTTTCTTTTTAACATATCTAATTAACATCATAAAAGCTTATCTTGTAACTCCACCAACATACCTGAAATGAATTAGAAAAGAAATCGAAAATAATGCAAAACCATGCAATAATAAAATTGATATTACCTCTGCAAGCAATGCGTCGAACTTTTTGCCTTTGTACCGTTTTTCCATTTGATTTTTTATTAGTTATTAGTTTTGGTCCATCTCTTCCCTGTTGGGGCTAATAGTCGGTATCAAATCGATCTCGATTAGTATCAATACTTGCTGTAGTAATTTCTGTAAATTCTGTCCTACGATCTGGAGTTTGTGGCCTTGGGAATACAAAATTTTCAGGTGCAAGCACTGGTAGTGTGGCTGTTACAGTTGCTTTATAAATTTTGTTCTTCTCATCACGTCTATTTGGGTAATTAACGCATGCATAAGAACTGGTTGCATCATGATCACCTGGGCGATTAATCCAGTTTACCGGCTTACAATATTTCATACTATGTTTGCCTCCATTCAACCATGCTATAAGATTATTATAACATTGGCGACACACTGCGTTAGGTGTGTACCTTTCCCTGATCAAATCTATTTCGTCGAAAAATGACTTATATGCTCTTTTAAATTCACTAGTTAAAAGATTCTTTTCCTTTTGAAATCTTGTAGAATTATTTTTTCTGATTTGATGACCGCAAATGTAGCAAAAGAAATAAATCTTTTTACACTGCATATTGAAATTGTCAGTTGCCAATGTTGTATGCGTATTATGCTGTAGAACTTTCTCTATAACTTTCACCGCTGAGATCTCGTTGACGTCGCGCTGTGTAATGCCTCGATGTGAGAGTCGCGTCGCTTTTATATTGTGATCTGCGTTCCTTGATGCGTGTGCGATCGGTGCGTGATCGCGTGAGCTGTTTACTGAAATCTTAGGTAAATTTTTGTAGTTGATTTCTTGATAAGTTTGGGTGCAATAATTTCTTCTTTTTAAATTTATCCAATTGCTATTTTATTTTGAATTGTCCTCACTTTTTAAAAAAATTGGTAGTAGGTACATATGTAGGTAATTTATTGTTGGTATAAACAATAATTATTAAAAAGTAATAACAAAGCAATAAAAAAGTATGTACATAATTTAATTAAAGGCCGTTAACGATCATTATTGCGATTTGTGTATGATGTATTTTGTTGTTTAGGGTTTCCAGCAATTTTAATGTTTGTCTACCTGTTTAAGTTCCAAGACTTTTCGCGGCTATCTCACATGCATATACACATATTTATATGCACTAGAGTTCTCTATTACACGAAAGACAGATACAATATATGTATATAATTAAGGCAATTTGATTAAACGTAAGGAAGGGATAGCTTCATAACTACATGTATGTACATACATTTTGGGGAAATTTTTAACTTTTGCGGCTACTTAAGCGCTACCTAAACGGTGTTAAGAATCATTCCTAGGAAGTTCATATGTTCTACAAAGTTGTTTATTGAGATGTAAGGTAAATTTTTGTAGTTAACTGTTTCCTTGAATTTTGAACGGTTTGCTAACTATGGACCTGAACAGGAGGAAAAAGGTAAAAAAAATTTGAATTTTTTAAAGTTTTTTGCGATTTTAATTTAAAATTATTGTTTTTTCAATTATTTATGTTCAAAATTTTTGTTCTTTATAAAAAGGGCTACAACTTTGCCTCAAAGAGTAGATTAAAATTCCGAACGGTTAGCAAGATATGAGCCTGAGAAAATTATCACTTTTTGTAAAACTGGTACCAAGGCCCCAAATCTTTGGGGGCCCATAACAAAAAAAGTGCATGACTTTGGGCAAAACTGGGAGACACGGGTCTTTTCTTTTTTGGTCTTCTTTCACGTAGTGATGTCCGTATATGGTTATTTTTCCATGACTTAAAAAATTACACACAGTGATATCAAAGCAGAGAATAATGATAAATTATTATTGATAAATGACGAAAGTGATAAACTTACAGGATTGGTGTTGTTGTTTGTAATAGCCGCTCAGTTCCTTAGTTGGGCCCAGCACGGGAATGGAACGAAAATTTCTATATCTGGGAAAGAATCTTATATTTGTTTAATAATTATATTAGTCTCTACTTAAGATACATAAAAAAAAACTTTTAAAGAATAAAACGTTAGGGTTAGCGAACCAAATATTTTTTTCTTTTTTTCCCGTTTTTTTTTTTTTTAATTAATTTAGGATATAAGTTTAAACCAATTTAAATTTTACACTATTTTTAATTTTCAAACGATTTACGATCACGATGTTATGTAATAGCAAAATTGAGGAAGAAAATTATTAAATCTAGGTTAAGTTAGGAATAATTTTTAATATATTATTAAAAAAAAGAAAGGAAAAAGGTAAATGTTTAATAGTTACGTCACGTTTCGGTTCAGTGACTCTCTAGTATGACTATCGGCTACAAGGCCAGGACCACATGGATACCTTGCCCTGTACAACTTTTCATCAGGTTGGGTGAGGATAATATTACTATCTTAACACCTTTACGTAATTTTATAAAAAAAAACGTCGAGTTGTAAATTTAGTGCCTCTTTTGATTTCCAATTAATACTAAGTTCAGCAGATTTCATGAAAGGTGAAGGGAAAGCAATTTAGCACCACGTGGTGACATCCACCAAATTCCTAAGGGAGCACATGCACATATATTACGAATGCATTAAATAGTTTCCTAATTATATTTACCTTTCTTGTTAATCAATTTCAGAAAGGTTGAGATTTAAACCAAAATTTTTAAACTTTTCCACTTAAATTTGACTTTTCTGTCCAAACTTTTTTTCTTCTTTCTTTTTCTACACTTGTATTTTTTTGTTCTTATTATTATTTTAAATTAGACAACTGATCTTTTCGGCTCTTCATAATAAAATGAATGTATAAGGCACATTCTTCATTGTAGTTACATGTTTGTTCTTATGTACAAAAAAAAATATTAAACGGAATTCACATTCCTTTAAAACCGATTCATTTTTTTTCTCAATATAATTGGCAGCTACAGGCAAAATAACAAAACCTAAATATACGTAATATGCAACTCGCTCATTACTTCTCCCTATATACAATTCCACAGGTATATATATTTATCGAATGTAAAATTGCAAGTAGAAGTTAGAGTTTTCAGCATTAGATACGAAAAAGACTAATACACTTATTTCACAAACAAAAATTAGGGATCTTTAAAAGTTGGTAGATTTTTTTTTCCATTTCACGCAAAATCGCAACAATAGTTCCAGCATTCAAATTATTATTAAAGTTAATTTTAAAAGAACAAATTAACATTTATCTTACAGTCGTAACAAATAGAAGAGTGCTGATGAGAAATCGTAGCTGATTTCGAAAATTTATTACAGTCGGCTAGTATCGGAATTACTTAATTTTAATTAAACTGTTAAATTTTTAGCAATAACAATTTTAATAATTTACTTAAAGCCGAATAAATAGAATTTAACTTTTTTTATTTAAAAAGTAAGAAACAACACAATTTTTAAAATATTATTTAGGATTTAATCCCAATTTTCTTGTTAATTTATAGGGTTTGTTGTTGGTTAAGTTTGTCTATATGCATTTCGTTGGTTCTTACACCAACTCATCAGTAGACTTCAACCCAAATTCTTAAAAAACTCATGAATATTTTGTGTCTTTATATAATAACCTCATTAAACAAAATGAGAATTACTATAAGCAACCAAAACGTTCAAGTTTCTTTAAGAATCCAACAAAAACAAGCGAAAAGCGAATAATGGTTTGTTGGATTCTTAAAGAAACTTGAACGTTTTGGTTGCTTATAGTAATTCTCATTTTGTTTAATGAGGTTATTATATAAAGACACAAAATATTCATGAGTTTTTTAAGAATTTGGGTTGAAGTCTACTGATGAGTTGGTGTAAGAACCAACGAAATGCATATAGACAAACTTAACCAACAACAAACCCTATAAATTAAAAAGTAAGAAACTTGTACTGGATAAATCGTTCTTGGTTTTAAACCAGGTATACTACCAGGGCACACTAATACTATCTCATTTGCTCTTGTATATGTGCAGTTTCAGATAATATTAACTCCATATATTTGTTAGTGTAATTAAAGAAACAAGCGATAATCATGCGCCTTGTTTGAAAACTCATCTGAGACTGATTATAAATTTCTAATGCTCTGTAAATATGTAGTTAAGAGAGGCCTTCGCGCCAGCATAGAAGGATTATTATTCGGACTTACGCAATTTCTGGAAGATTTATTTGAACCTATGAAAGCTTTGTATGTAGAAAGAATAAAAAAGGGGCTGTTATATGAAGCCTCTGGGTATGGATGTGCTCAAATTGGTGGTATTGCTGGCATGAAAAGCATTACCCTCCACACTTTAGAAAAAAAAGTACTGCGAGGGTCAGGGTTTGAAAACTTTTTAATACTGGCCATTAGGAAATATTGGGATATTATTGAAAATGGTTCCTAAGAATCTTTGCATAGGGTCATTTTTTAAAAAGGCAGCCGCTAAAAATGCCTGGAAGTGGTTGCTGGCTATCAACCAGTTGTAAGTTTGAGGAAATGCTGACAGATCTGAGGTGGGTGTAGTCATCGCAGCCAGCAAATATTTTATACTGTCTGAGGATTTAATGGTGTCATTTGTAGAAATGCTTGATATAAGGAATGTGAAGGATATCATAATGAAATATGAACCAAGCCATAAAGAAGCTGTTATTAATTTTGTCTGTGAGAGAGCCTTTAGAGCCTTTAATGCGTTTGTTTAGTTAAGGATGATAAGAAATTGTGGAAGAACTTTTGGTGAGAGCTTTTACTTTTTGTGCGTCTGACTTTGGTAGATATAGGGTAGGTGTACAACGACATCGTTAGCATTAAAACTACGATAAGCTTGATTGTAGTCGCTTTAGCCCTTACTTGGTGTATAATAGAGAAGCAGTGAGACCTTTATTGAGGTACTATTTTGACAGTGGAGCTTGACATCACGAATATTCACTAAAGGAATATTGGTGACTATATAATAGCTACTGTTTTATTATCGCTGTAAGGACCTGCACTTATTCCTTGTACCAAACTGTAAACAAATTTTAATTTGTTTAATTTAAATTTGAATACTTTCAAAAAATAGTATCAACAGATTTCAAAGCTCAAATTATCCAAAAATGTGGTTTTGATTTCATTATTCAAATATGAAAAAACTTTTATTTCTTATTACCTTTCGTGCAGTTAAAATTGTAACATAAAAAATTTTGGTTTTGTGCTTAATAATTGTAAGTTATAAATAAAGCAGAATTAAAAAAAATAAATATTAGAAATTAATTCCAAATATGCTTTTGCTAAATGCGCTGTAAATCCGTTTGCAGGATTTTCTGGAAAAATGTCGCAAGATAATTTTTTTTCGAAAAATCATCTTCTAATGGAGTTTTGGTAGCGGAGGGTTATATACATTTAGTCATATTTTAAGCAGTATTTTTGCATTTCCTTCTTAAGTTGAAAAAAATTTTTTTTCGGAAAAACCAATAATATATATATTTTAAACCATCCAAAACTCCCTACATTAGCTAAAACGAGATAAATATAAACCTAATCGTACTAAAGCCACAACATACTTTAATATTTTCTAAGTATTATTTCACTTTATCACTAATTTTAACTTTAAAATCTTAACTTAAATGTAAATATTACTCATACGCATCTAACACTCTCACACGAATACACAAACACTTTTACACTTAGCATATTCTACATGGCAAAACACTAAAACTTATTTATTATTTACTTATATAAATTATAAAATATTTTTAGTTTATAAATAACTTTTAAAACATACGATTTTTCTTTCTGTGCTTTCGTTTAATAATATTTCTTAAATTACCATCTAAAATGTCATAGATACATTTTTAAAAATTTCACGAAACATCTGAAGCTTAAAAAATATTAAATATACGTGCTCTTCAATAACCTGAACAGCATAAGTAAATAATGGGTATGGGGTACATTTACCATCTGGTCTCAACACTCAAAAAATTATTCTTGGAAACTTAACTGGAAAAGCTACTTAAAATGACTGGATATTTATTAAAAACCCCTTCAACAAGATATTCAGTAAAATTAACACAACATTTAATTTAAATTCAGACATCAAAAAATTTTCTTACATAAATTTTAAAAATGATCTAGATTTTCTGCCATTTACAACAAAACACAAAGTATCAGAAATATATAAACAAAGCTAAGTTTTACTAAAAAATTACCGACAAAATTAACTGAAAATAAGTCTTTTGTCTATGTTGAAGCCTTGAATAACTCTTGAAACTCTTGAAACCAGTTAATTATTCCAAAAATCCAACTATGTTTTCATTTAAAAACCATTTAACGGAATACTTCATAAATAACTTACAGTCAGTTGCTCTAATTATTAGAATTTCTAAAATTTTTTTTGTTACTTCTGTTTTGAGGTGTATCTAAAAGAACTTCTAAAGCTGCTAAAGCTTTAATATTATATAAGAAGGTTCTTACATTCATCCAAAAAAGAAAGAATCTCCCAATTGTTTGAAAAGTTAACCTGAGATTAAAGGTAGCGACCCTTCGATGAACATAGAGTTTGGCTGACCTTAGCAGACAATGTTTAACTCACATCTCTAGGATAATTTGTTCTAAGGACAAGAAAGAAACTTCCAAACTGAGCTTACAAAACCTTTTGTTGGCAAAAATATTCAATGAAAAACCAAGCGATGTACTGAAGTATGAACTACGTTTTCCACAAAGTGATAGGGACATAAAATGGACCCAGGTGCTTTTCTCTGCAACTTAATTACACATAATCATAGTCAAGCCCTGCGCCAAACATTAAAATAGCCGCTTTTATGAATGCTCCATATTACGTTCTTTTTATTTAATTACAACAACATTCCGTTTTTATTATTCTGCGGCAGTTTTTAATTTTTTTTATTAAATTTATTTTTTGTTTTTTAACGCAAGTGACAATCTTGTACTGCATAACTGTTTAAGAAAGGTACCTCGGTACCTGGGGGTAAGTCTGCTTCCTCCTCTTTATATTTATTGCTTTAAATTTATTCCTTTAATGGCTGCCTATTCTACTTAACCTAATCCAGCAGTCTGAGAGCTGTTATTTGTTCCAAAAATAAGTTTTTCACAAATCCCAATATTTGTGTTTGATTTATGCTTTAATTATCTGCGCATAAGTTGTCGACAACGCCCAGTCGGAAGCACATTGGTTTGGGCGAAAAACATTGGATTTGAATGTTTTTTATACGCTGAACTCTGCTCTTACAAATGCAGCTAAAGGTGCATCCAGCTTTACTTTAAATTAGGGCGATATATACTTATGGCATTCTCCCCGAGCTTTTATTTTTTCAGATGAAAGCTGCTTAACCTTTACAAAAATGACAACGTTTGTCTGGTGGAACAATGCTCAATGAACTTTTCCGTTTACTCACTAAGGCTACTAAGAGAGCCATAGATATCTTCCAGAGTTTTTAACAGCATGCCCTGCGAGCAGTAGGTGCTGATATATTTTTTGTATTTTACCCGAGAAAAAACTCTTTAATACGATAGTGCTTTTACTAATTTATGTTTTGAAAATATATGATTAATTTCCTTTTTTCCTACAAAGAAAAATATCCGAATACAATTTGACGTTCACAAATAGGTAAAAAAGGTAAAAGTTATTGCCAAACATTTAAAACCAACCAAAAAGTACTAAAAACCAAAATCCGTAGCTGATTTAAAAAATGCATTCTACTCTGCTAGTGTTTTGAAAAACTACTATGAAGAAAAATATAAATATTTTAAAGCTTAAAATTAACTGATGCTAAATATAATAAAGAAAAAATTTTCCTACAATAGTTTAAAATATTTTAGCTTTTTGCCACAAATTTAAATTACCAAGAGTCATTTATCTCTATTTTTCAAAAAAAAATGCAATTTTGTGTCAAACTTTTTTGCTAAAATAACAAGAAGAACATACCAAACAATCCTTTTAAAAGTTGTTCCTTAGATTTTTTAGTTTTCTTTTGAATAAAAACTAACTTAAATATATTGCATTTGTGTGTTAAAATAAATGTTATTTTTTTCAGCAGTTTGGTTAAAAGTTGATCAAGTTTGTTTTTATTTCTTTAAGGTTTTAATTCTTTCATACGTTTTGGCAGCATCCTCTAAATTATTTGATATTACGTTGATCTATGTTAGTGAAAATAGTTGTAAGTTTTACAGTAACTATTTATTTGGTCTTTTAATTGTTTTAAATAATATTTTTTCTATATTTTGCTACCTTTAAAATTAAATGTAAGTTTCCGTTTGTAAGATTTTCTCGGAAATTTTTAGTATGTTTATTTTTGTACATAAAATTGATAATTTATTTTAGCTTAACCACTGTTAATAAGTTGTTCGATGATAAGCTTGATAAATCTTAAAAACACACATATATTTTTTTATCTATTAAATAAAATTGCAGATTTTTAGCGTTTTTTTTTATTTCTATTATGTATCAGATTTATTTTCATCATTTTTGTTTATCTTTTTTAATACTCTTTTAGTTGTTGTGGTGCCAAATGACAAACAATTGATACTTGTTGTTTCAGCTCTCTTTTTGTCCAGTTTTTCCTTCAGTTCTGTTACATAGAAAAAAATAAAACAGTTTTTATTCCAACATTATTTCCAAACTTTTCTATGTTTTCTTTCTTTTTGGGTTAAGTGGTTATTTTGTGTGATAAAGTTTGTGTTTTTCTCCACTCAAACAAAGACATAATTAAAATAAAAATATTTTTTACCCTTAGTTAAAAGGATAAATGTGGTTGTTTGCAGTTTTTATTCCCCAATTTTTCCACTAGTTTGTTTAAAGGGATGAAACTCTGCCTGACAAATATAAAATTTTTCCTTGTTATAATAATTATTTAAATTTATTGTGCTGATTAATAAAATTATAGTTGAGTTTTCATCAAATATTTATCATCACTATGGTGTAAGTTCAACAGAAACGTGTCTCTTTTTAAAATAAAATAGATGAATTCATAAGTATTAAAAATTTTTGTTTGGTAGTGTAAAACAGGCAGCTAAGGAAATGTGAGAAAAAAGGTGCAATCCGGTTGGTTTCATTACTTTTGACTCTTTGTTACACCTCTGGAAGAACAGAGAGAGTAGTGAAAATCGTAACGGGGAAAGAGGGGTATATAATTTATATTGCTGGCAAAATACTCGCCCCGTCGTAGCCAGTAATCGGGCATTATATTATATTCCTGATGAAGATGATACCCACTTTGTGCTAATCTGATCCTGTTATCATTCAGCACTATTCAGGCAGTGCGTCAGCAACTTAGTATCCGTAGCCTTATACTTTTGCAATTGCTAAAGATCCGAATGTCCTAAGAAAAGCGGAACAGTTGTATCGCAAAGTATAGAATAGTAGGGAAGTTACATAAGGTAAATAAGACAGGGAGCTGGATATATAGATGAAAGATAAAGAGACATATATAAAGAGAGAGAGAGAGAGAGAGATAGTAAGAGAGAAATACGTTAAGTTTAAAAAATTTGTTGAAAGAAGGAAGAATGTTACCCTTGTGCAATAGTCATCGCGTCCTGGCTTTTTGCATACCATTCCAATCGCTGTTTTTGATGAAGGACGGGGGACCAAATTTAGTATTGTTTAGCGATGAACAACTAACTGCTCAGTCCACATACCCCAAAAAATGTTTAATGCTTCACATAAGCATAAAGGATGCTGGATATTTACTTTTCTTATTTCTTAACATCTGAAAAGCTGAATGGATAAGGATAAGTAATTACCAGCGGTCACAGAATCTCTCAGCCTTCATTTGGCTGGATAAAAAAGATGTTTGTTACCCCATTAATCTAGCATTAATCAAGTTTATCCATTGATTTCACACCTAGATTAGATGGGTTTATCGTTCCTTCTCGTATCCTCTTTTAGCTATTCATAGGCAAAATATGGTCCCCATGTATCCGGCGTCTTTACATTTTTAATAGAATAACCTATGTTTTACATCCAGTATTCGCGGAAAAATGCAGGACATTTCTGTTTTTTGGCCAGTTAGATGCCTTGGCAATGGCTGATAGTTCAGTTTGAAACACACAACATTTTTTATATAACCAAAACAAAACCGGGCTTCTCTTCGTGCATTAAATAAATTTCTTTCAGCGATTTTTTCTCCAGTGTTTGACTGAGCAATTGTCAGTTAGATTTGTAACATAAACAAAAATGTCAATGATTATTTGTAAGCATCCTTTCCCTCAAAGTACAAGGTGGGCTGAAAAAAGTCATACGACGTTGTTTGCCTCTCGTTTTTTTCTAAACGAAAAACTTTGATTCTATTTTTTCATTATGTTTATTTAAATGTTTCAAATTTTATTGGTCACCATTGATTGCTATACGGGCATGTTTTATGGCATTTTTCATCACTGCGGCGAAAACTACGGGTGACAGATTCTCGCACTCGTGTCAATTTTTGATCCTTGAGGGGTTCCAAGATTTTGAACTTGTTTAAGTTAACACGAAACTTAAAAAAAACCCATAAAAAGTTAAATCGGGCTATATTGTGACCCAACGTAAATCGCCAAAACGTGAAATGCGGCTTACGCAGTGGGAACTTTTGTTCCCTCCTGTTACAGCCACGTGTCCTTTGGTCCTAATTCGTTCAATTTCGGTAGAAAAAACTCGGGTAACATCGCCCCATAGCGCGCACTATCGACTGTTGTCGTTTGGCCAGCGGCGTCCTCGAAAAAAATGGTCCGATGAATCCTCCAGCGTGAACAGCGCACCATGCAGTCATTTTGAACAGGTGTAATGGATACTCGTGCATCACTTGTAGATTTTCGTACCCGCTAATGTGGAAATGGTTGAAAAATCGTCCACTTCGGCCTTGAGATTGAGGATGGCTTGGGTGTAGGTTACACGGGTTTGGCGCTCGACAAGCAGAAGCCGATATTGGAACAGACTTTCTGCGTTAACATTCAAAGGTCTTTGACCAAAATTTACCTTAAGTGCAATCGGCAGAACGGGCACTGCGAGGCCGACCACTTTTGGAAGCGGTTTGTGTGGTCTCATACTCTTCAAAGTAGTTGGCCGAGTGCAGTGTTTGCGCAGTCATTGCCGGACGACCGGAGAGCCGGAAACGGAATTTACGCTGCACCAACACAACAGACGTATTATTACGCAAGAAAATATACACGAATATTCCGCGTTTTTGGGAAATGCGTCGCTCTATGGCTTGTTCACTTGTATTCTAAATCTGTCTTGTTTATAAATGTCAAAAAAGATTTGACATTAGCCGCCATATGCAAAAACAAGAGCATCTTCCAATAGAGTGATTTCTTTTGGCCCACCTTATATGCATTCTCATCGCAGTTCTTAAACCAGCTAGCAGATCCTTTTCGGAATGTTAAACGCAACTCTGTAGAAGTTTAAGTCATAGATCTTGTAATGAGAATCGCCTTATTACGTATCTTTGTCTCACTCTGTAAACGATTCGCAGAAGAGGTATTTGCTTTTCATCAAACAACAAATCCATAAAAAGAAATATTTCTATCAACGTTTTTTAAAGCTAATTAACGTGCCAGGAACAGAGCTCCCAGATCTTTCCCATAGCAGCATGCTATCCAGACTAACTTCCAAATGTCTCGCAATATCTCACACAGTCAGTTGCACTTTGTAAAGCTAAAAAGGGTTAAAATAAAGAATTTTGTATTTGCTGGCGAACAGCCAGATAGATAGGTTGTTAAAGAAAACAAACGTGTTTTAAGTTGATAGTAAACTGGAAAAATATATTTGGCTGTCACAACTTCCATATAAAACTAACTGATGCTCGTTAAAATTCTGGTGCAAACACTGAAAATTTTTTTGCAACAAGAAAATTTCGTTTATTTTAACATACTAACAAACAGTGTTAAGATATTTTAAATATAGTTCGACTTTACGAAAACTGACTTTTTAATCACCTTTAAATTGTGCCACGTTACTTTCATTTCTAATAAGTTGTTTAACCTGTAAAATCTTAACATTTATTTAACTTAATGTACACACCAAATTTCAAACTTGCTGACACATTTCTACCAAATAAATTTCCACAATCTCACACATTCATGTTTGGTTTCTAATGCCATCAATCTGTATCTGCTTTAGTAAATAAAAATATGTTTGTTTATAGAGAAAGTTTTTTATGTCCCTGTAACGTCGTTGTAACATAATGTGTCATTTTGTCAAACTAATGATATAATTTAAATGTCGCACATTAAGTCGTTAGTTATTAACCTCAAACTTTATAATGTCACACGACATTATTTAATACTTAATAATTTGGTAGTATGTGATATAGTATTTGTTTGAGTGTTAGTGGCAAAAATTTTTGAAGCATTAGAAAGTACTCGTTTGTTATTAAACTAAATACATATTGGTATCCACTGAAGTGTCTTTCTTTTAAAAAATTTGTTTATGAAAAGTCTGCAGGTAATTTTTTTTTTTTTTTTTTTTTTAATAGTAACCAGCACTCAGGGGATGGCCCCTACACATGCATTGCATTGTGTTGGTATTAGGAAAATAGGTTATGGGAAGAAGGATAAAGGGAGTAGTGTTTGTGGACATTTGATTTAAATTTCTCGATATTTACTGTGGCAGGAAAGACATCAGTAGGAAGTTCATTCCACATACGAACTGTGCGGCCGAAGAAGGAATTCTCCCTGTAATGAGTGGTGTGATTCACTGGCCAGTCGACTACGTATGGGTGTGCTCTTCTAGAAAAATGTGTATCACGCAAAAAGTTTCGGGTCCCGGGAACAAGTTCCCTGATTTCCTCAGAGCACATTCCATTATAGTATCGATAGAACAGCGAAACACACACCACATCACGACGGTGTTCCAGTGAATCAAACGGTTAGATACCACAACGTCGCCGATGAGTATCTTTGCTCGTTCCTGTACGCGGTCAAGTAGCCCCAAAATAGACCTTGGGGCACCAGCCCATACATAGGAGTTATATTCCATTTTTGGTCGGATATATGTGGTATAAATATTAGGAAGATCAGATGGTGTAAAGTAATTCCTACACCGTTTAAGAGAACCAAGACATTTCGATGCTTCTTTCGACACAAGTAAAATGTGTTCCGTCCAGCGGACATCGCACTGGATTCTCATGCCCAGAACATCAAGAGTCTCTGTCCTCTCAATAACTATATCATCCATTAATACAGACGAGGCAGCAGGTAATTAAATTGTTGTTAGTTTAATATATTTTTAAATAAAATAATTACTATTTTATTTAAAGATTTTGTTGTAAGTTAAGTTTAGGTAAGGTTTGTCTATATAGATTCCATTAGTTCTTACACTAAATCGTTAGTAGATTTCAACCAAATTCTTATTTATTTTAAATAGCGAAAAATTATTTGTTGGAGCTAAGGAAGAAACTCTCAAATATTAGGGTTTATTAAGAATAATTCTCAATTAGCTGATTGAAAGGCAGAAATATTCAGGAGGGTTTTCAAGAAAGTTTTATGATGATTTGTTGCAAGAAATAATAATATGCATATAGACAAAGTTAACCCACAACAAATCCTATAAATAAAATAAAAATTGGGATCAAGCTCTGAAAAATATTAAAAATTGTTAGATAAATATTTAAGTAAAAAACTTTCCACTTTTTTAACAAAAATTTTGTTTTCCGGTTTAACTTTTTCTAAATCTAAGATAAGTTTTAAGCTAATTTAAGGTGACGTTATTTTTTCTGTATTTTATAAACTTAGCTTTTGGCGAAACGATTTAAAGGTCATAATTTGGTAGCTGATATGTGGTTCCTTTTTCACTTACACTACCATAACTTTTTCTCTATTCCTAAAGAATTTTTCACCGGATCTAACTACGCTTCATGAAGACTTTTTACAATTTCTTGATAAAAAGTTAATTCGATTCATATTCTCTACATGCCACTTCTACGACTTATATGTTTGCAGTAAAAATATTAAACTTAAATTTATAAAAGAATTTAGAAATATCTACCTGATCAGGTGGATTTGAGGTTTATCCAAAGAAGGAGCTTTGATTTTTTTTATTGCAGGTGTTTTCAACGACATAAAGGCCAACGAGAAACAAAAAGTACTAACACCACTTTTTAAAGGCTCATATTTTCAAAGAAATCCAGTTGTTGAAAAAAGCGTATCCAGAGAAATTACATTTGGATCTCTTCACTAGAAGAACGAAATATGTTCCATAAGCCAAATAGATATTGGGTTGCAGCAATCTAGTTTAACAGGAGCACATAAAATGCCTGCTAGTTATACTGGGCTCTAATCTATCCTGAAAGCTCGTTGAGAAAACGGTCAAGAGAAAATCCAATGTTATTATTAAATGCACGAAGGAAGTGGAGCTTTAAACTAAACTTTTTAAAGTGGATCTAAACTGAAGTGGCTACGATTAACTTATCTTATTCAATACTTGTGCGATGGACGTACTGGAAAAGCAAATTTTTCACAGTCATCTGAAAAGCGTGCAGAGACTTGCGGCACTGTGCACGGCTGGCGCTTAACGGAGAATTCTTACAATGTCTTTCAATTAAATCACTGATTTGAACCCTTCAAATCTGGTTGCAAAATATTTAGCTAAAAGTTTGCAACGAAGAATGTCACGCATATTAATAAGTTGAGGAAAATAAAGCATTGTGTACCTAAGTTTGAATCTGAAATATATAATGAAGGAGAGTGTAACTTTGCAGGAACGTAATCGATTAAACGGTTTTAGCCAAATCATCATACATAAATACGAGGGTCGAAGCTGCAGTATTTTCAGTAAATATATAAGTTCAAAGTATCTCACACACTTCTTAATTGCTCCTTGAGTGCTTAAGGATTTTACTTGTAAGATGTATTGTGTAAAAGAAGTACATATTTACCTTTAAGAGCATACAGTACAGTCAGTAAAGCGAGACTTCTGATACTTTCCAATAACACTTGAATACCAATTAATTCAAAACATCGAACAGTGGGAAAGAGAAGAACGTGTTTATTGTTTCTTTATGTATGGTAGAACTAGAGACCCATAGAGTTTGTGTGAGCTTCCATATATCAGCTAGCTTAACTAAGTCTGTATATGCACAAGTAAAAGCCGACCATATTATACCCTACAGCACATTTTTATAGGGCGTGCGTGAAAGAATGCGCCGATAACATTTGTGTTCCCTGTACTACTTGGTGGCATTAAGATAGACATATGTATGTGCAAAATCTTGAGAAGGTAAAGTAGTATTCGAGTCAGTTATACAATAGCCTAAAAATCTTATTTCTGGATGACATTTGTAGGAAAGCTATTTAAAAAGCCGATCATCACAAAAAATAAAAGGCTTTGTGCCAGTACCAAAAAGCTTATCTAAGGAAAAATATATTCAAAATGGTGACCTGTACTTTGGTCACAAAAACACATGGAAAGCTGGATGGAAAGACGGACGGAAAGACATGCTAAAACCAACTTAGAAAGTTATTATGAGTATATCGGCGAATTTAAAAGCGGCTCTGGGATCAATACAAACATCTTCACAAACGCTTAATACCACATGTGTGTTGTGGGTGTGAGAAATGTTTTTGTTTGTGTGCATGCACAGGCATGTTCCATTTTGTTCTTATTTTTTTTGTAAGTATCAAAATTAGATCGCATCAACGGCAGGGATACAACATATTTATCTGTATTTCGAATTAAATTTTTCCCTTTCCAGAATTTTCCACATATTTGTATATAAAATTTATTAAATGTTTTTTATAAGTCACTCGTACATAAATTAAAAAATTTAATCTCTAAGTTTAAAAAAAAAATTAGTTTTGAGGGGCGTTAAGAAAAAAATAATTGAGTTAACTATATAATTTTCAATTAATATGATAATTAGTCGTATTTTTTTTGTCTGCCATCAAATCATTCTCATACAAAGCTACAAGCAAAAAAAATAAAATTACTAAGCACAGATGTGCTGCAAAGTAACACAACACCCCTTAACAAAGAAAAATTAGAGCAGAACATTTTTAAATGTAACTTCACTACAACATCTTTTTCTTTTTTAGTAGAACCAATGGAAAAACATTAAATTAATTATCGAATTCAGTGGTTCTGATTTCCAAAATGGTAATTTGATTAAATTGAAATAATCTTAGAATATTTTACGTAAATTCTTTGCTCTTAATTTTTTGCACAGACAGAATATCTATTATTATTTAAGTATTTGAAATATATAACCATTTCATCCAAATGTGTAAGCATTTGTGAATGATTGAACTTATACACATATATTAGTTATTTGTACTTATGTGCACAAATGTGGTTGGCATGTTGGTAGTATCATATGTGCATTGAAATCTACTCAATATTTCTTAATGGTTTTGTTTATGCTTGTTTTTGTGCATATGTTCTTGCATTGTATTTACATATTATTGTTAACAGAAATGTTCACAACGTTTTTATCATCGGCATGCTTACAATGAAATATGTACATATGTATGTACACATTCATATAATAAATGCATGTTGTTTTCAGTTTAGGTATGTGTAGTTGTATACATTTTTGAGCATCAATGTATTGAACATATTTCTTTTCAGTTTTACATTTGAATGAATAAACTACTTTATTTCGTATTTCAATATTTTAACATCAATACGTTTTATGCCACATATACCTACATATTTACGTACATTATGATCAGATGTTCCTCTATTAAGCATACAAACGCACATAAGCTTGTATTTAGATTTTCATATAAGGATTTAAGTATACAACACTTTTTCACATTAATAGATACTGATAACATAATACGATAAAATCATGTAAAAATATGTTCATGCTAAATTTTATTTTGGCATATAAATTTTTTATACTGTGAAATCTATAAACATTGCAGCATTATATTGATATACAACCATTAAAAAAACAAACTGGGAAATATGAATGTTTTCAAGATTGTATACAATTTTGAATGGTCACACATAATCACTTGAAAGAAAATATTCACTATTAAGAAGTGTACAATAACAGAGATGTGCAAATTCTGGCACTTGTTTGCTGATTGGGGTACATGTTCGTTAATATTGTTTTTACGTTTTTTTTTTTTTCGTTTGTTTACTAACGACTAACAATAATGGTCTGAAACTCACCTCAGAGTATACCATTCAACTCAGAATTACTTCCTGAGCCAGTCTAAGCATGCCCTTCCGTTCGTCCCTTTGGCTTGCTGTCCATATGTTTTTGAAACCACTGTAACGGTCGCAACTTTAAAGATATTTTGATAAAGCTTGACGCATTAAGTTTTTTTGGCACTGACACAAAACCATTTGTTTGTGCTTATGATCTGTTAATTTTTGAACATAGCTTCCAGACAAATACCCTACCGGAATACATAAAAATTACTTACTTACTTAGATGGCTATTACAGGGTGCCTGTTTCATTAGCCGAACTTAGCATTAATCTCCAGGGGCTTCGGGCCTCTACGTTTCTTCTCCAGCTTCTGACATCGAGATTCGAGATGTCCTGCTTTACTTGATTCTTCCATTGGAGTTTCTGCATGAACCATTACCAGGATAGCCTTAAAATTACTTCCTCGCTAGAGCATCTTCGTTCGTTCTTACACCATGGCAAAGCCAACGTAAATGTTGAACTTTGATACGTGTAACTGTGTCAATGTCGGCAAACAGCTCACGGCTCATATCGCAAGAGTATTCCCCGTCAACGAAGATTGGTCCATAAATTTTTCAAAGAATCTTCCTCTGCAAGCATTGCCCCATCTATTTTCGCAAGCACCCATGTTAGCCATAGAAGACAAAACCTTTGACTATTTTAAATATGTAGTTTCCAATATCCACTGTCTGCCCAAGTCTACTGGACGTCTTGCGCGTTGATACCATCAACTTGGTTTTATCTGCACTTACTGTCATGCCCACTTTGGCTGATTCTTTCTCGAATTTTTCAATAATAGAAGTTACTGCTTGACATTTTTACCCTATGTTGTCGAAAGGTCAGCGCAAGCGAGTAACATGTGCTGTTTTGTAAACAAAGACCCAGTTCTATTCATATTTGCGTCTTTGACAACGAAAGGCTGTCTCCTTGTCTGAAACCTCGTTTGGTACTGAAGGGCTTAGAAATATTCCTGCCCTTCTTTTCGGATGATTGTGTATCAATTAAGATCAGACTGTAGGGTCATGCTAGTTTTGCAGGGATTAAAAACTCAGACTTAGCTTGAAACACTTTTCCACGCATGGGGCTGTAGAAACGGCCTTATTGTAAGCAAATGGATGTTATAAATTGATATGTCTTTCTTAGGTCTTTTCCAGGATTTGGCGTAGTGCGTTTATCTGGTCAATGGTGAATTTGTCAGGTCTAAGGCCGCATTAATATGACCCAATTATCTCGTCTTTTAATTTCAATATTTCACACAACACGCCAGATAGAAGGGGTGACGTAGGAGAAGTTGGACACTAAGTGACGACTCTGATTCGTTTTAACTTGGCAAAACTCAAACCAATCTTAGTCCCTCATTTATCTCAACTTTGGACACCGTTTTCCCCGTGGTGTCACCTGAGGTAGCTGCCTTGAACACCCTAAATCTAGTGAGCCAAAAACTGTTGCGCGTTTACCCATAAGAACTATAAAATTTGGTTGTGGCGTTGGGCTAGTAACCCACTCTTGTAAAAACTTGCGTTCTATGAAAAAAATAAGAAAAATATTAACGGACCCCTCTAAACTATACAAATTATGTTGGAGTATTTTTCCAAACAAATGTGAAGTAGGGTATAAAATGGTTGGGCTTGATCAACTATAACTTCCTTACTTGCAATGTATCACCCTCCATGTACCATAAAAGGTTTCCCACAACGACACTCAAGTATCTATTTTAATTCTACAAACAAACTTATTTATATACGTGCTCATGTACCATTTTATGCGGCTATAAGCCGACTACAGGAATGCACATAATAAAGTTATTGATGACTTTGCGAAAAAATAATTTTGTGCAATGAAATGCGCTGGAAAATTGAAAATTTTTCTCTTTACTAAAAACCGAAAGATTGTCATTCGTGTGGAAAATTGCATTTGTCCTAGAATAACTTTTGCTCAATTAAAATATTTACATTAAATTAAATACAGCAAAAATAAATAAACCAGAAAACAAAACAAAAACAATAAACACAACACAAGTTATACAAACAAAATATGAAAAACAAATAAGTTAAAAACTTGTGCGAATTTTATAACCTTAAAATTATGGGTTTAAATAATATGTCAGCTGTTGTCTAGCTTAAGACAAATGTTTTAAATTTTTTATCACTAAAAAATAAATTTTGTATACAAGAATAATAAAATTAATACAAAAGAATGAATAAATAAAAATCCAAAATTTTATGTTTTTTTTTGTTTTGATTTAACTCTGCATCAATGGTTGTCAATGTTTTTCTTCACTCAATTAAATACCAAATGCCACGTTCTAACACTTGCACATCAAATAAAATAAAGAAACGAAAAAAAAAAATAAAAATAAATAAACCATCGGCGAAAAAAAGGATAATAAAAATGTCATAATCTGATTTCATGACCACCAATAATTGGGGTCAAGTTTATGGCAAATAATAATAAAAATAGTAATAATTTTTAGGCTGACATTAGGTAAATGATATTGAAACATATGCTGCAAAAGGCAACAGTCTTTCGTTCTTTAGAATTTTCTTATAATTTGTTTAATAAACAGCCGGTGTTACTCTCAATGTAGTTCTGTTTCTTTGCTTGCTTTTAAAAGATTGGTTGGTATAATGAAATTTTGATTATTAAGTAAATTATCGGTTTAGGTGTCAACCCAAATTAGTGTGGTTTTTGATATAAAAAACATATACTTTTTTTATTTGCAAATATTGTCAACGACATATAGACATATATTAAAGTAAATCTTTAGATTTAATATTTATAGTCAAATATTTTATTTTTTCATTTTGCTGAAACCTTACTTATGTATATTAAATTTATATTTTTAAATTTATTTTTAGCCATGTTTGTCTTAAAAAAACTAATATAAAAATAATAAAAAGTACCAAATCTTTGTAACACTTAACATTGGATTTTCGAAACCCCAAACCTTTTTTAATTTTTATCGGTTTTTTTTTATTTATGAAATATTTATAATTTTTAATAGGGGTCGGTTATATATTTAAACCCTCTAAGGGCAACTGCAGGAGGTTTTACCCTAATTTTTTTCAAATTTTGTAGAGACTTTTACTCTAATTTTTAAAAATTTTGTATGGCAACCAACTAAGGCGATAGTGAGAAAGGGTAAGTATGTTCTAGAAATGTGTTTGAGAGGGAAAATGAATGGGGGTCTGTGATACATTTTGTTCCTCTAGGGGCGACTCGGGAGAAGTTGTAGGGGTTTTAACATAACTTTTTTTGGTTTTGTATTACAATCCCCTTGGGGCGTAAAGATAGGAGGTAAGTATGTTCTAGGAATATGTTCTAGAAGGAAAAATAAAGGTGGTGGGTCTTTTACTTTATTTCTTTGATTCTTTGGAAACTGTGGGCATTTTTACATCACTTTTGTAAATTTTGTATGGCAACCCGACTAAGTGATGAAGATAGGGGAAAGTGTGTTCTAGGAATATTTTTGGGAGAAAAAACTAATGGGGGCTTTAATATATTTTATTCTTCTAGGAGTGACTCCAGGGAAATTAACCCCTGCCCATTTTTTTTAAATTTTGTGTGGCAACCCTTTTAGGGCTTGGATATAGGGGGTAAGTATGTTCTAAGAATATATTTGCGGGAGGAAACTAAACGGAGTCGGTCCTACTCTTTATTTCTCTAAGGCCGACTCTCGGAGCGATTTTGTATAGATTTCAATAAAAATTTTCTTGCAGATATTTCTAAGAGTTTGATACCACTTACGGGACTATGCGAGATCGGAGGGCTTCATAAAGTTTTGCCTCCATAAAACGGACATGAAAAGCTTATATATACCCTTATTACTTTTGTGAAGATTGTAATAATAAAAAGAAGGGGCGCTATATATCACATTGGTTCTGTGGAAACCTACAAGATCTGATCTATCCAAGTTGTTTCTTTAACTGAAAATATTATAAACAAACTACTTTGGGGAGGTCCTAAAGTCGTTAGGGATTTTGAAGGAACCTTTAAGTCGATAGGCATTATACTCGTAGTTTCCGAGATATTGCCTATCAAGAGTCCGTAAAATTTGATTATTTGTAACCAATTTTGCATATAATTTTTTCCCAAATGTTAGGTATTGTTGTATAATTACTTTGCGTCGGATATTTGAAGGCGGCGGGTGCTATATTTTCCAAGATATAGCATTTTCGCTACCCCTGCTCTATCAAATCAATTTTGTTCTATATTATACGTAATATACAGAAACTACTTTTAAATAGATTTTAAGCCGAAAACTGCTAAAGTTTTTCAGACTTATCGCATGAGAAATTTCGAAGAGAGGCTACCTTGCTCCCATACAAAAAATTTTCCGTAAAATATTTACTGAGATATATGCAAGGACTTTATAATAAGAAAAATGGGTTATGTAGGGTTTTTATTTTTGGGTCCGTACTGAACCAATATTTCCAATTTTAAAAGCGATTTTATCAGGGATGTTTGTGATAGTTTCACACCAACACGCTTTTCTTGCGACTTTATTTGAATCCGGCCGCCTGATTTCAACAGACACACAGATGGTTACGGTTTTGTCGATTTTCTTTTCTAAAAGGATCCACAATATACATATATACTTTACAGGGTTGCACGGGAATATTGTAGACATTACAGATGAAATCACTATGCGAACGGTATCAAACTGAAGCTTATAGGAATAATTGGAAAATAAACGCTGGTTTAAAATCGATATTCAGTGGGTAGGTTGCGATAAAAATTATTTTAAGATAAATACTTTTTGCATTTGATTTAATTGCCATTTTGGAATATACTTTGATCAATAAGCTGAATCGTATTTTAGGAAATGCTGCTGGCTTTTGCCTTCCACACACTCACTTAATTCAAAAAAAAAATGCTGGTGATGAAAATCTAAAGCCCAGCAAAACATTTGCTTACCTGGTAAGTTAGCAGGTAATATTGCAGATTAATAAGCACTACTTACCTTTTGGCCGAATAACTAGTTTTTTTTTGTTTGAGCTGTCCCAAAATTCACGACCCCCACAAACAAATGTGCTTACAAAAATCAATCAAATAACAAGTTACCAGTGATTAACTGTACAAAATAAATTAAGATTTTAGGTTTTAAAAACGAAAACATTTTATAAAGCTTGTTTCATAATCTTATATTTGCATACATATCTACAAATGTAGTTAATAACGCCCTTACAAATAGGTAGTTTTTATGTTGTAACAACCACATTACCTTGAAACCTATGAAGTAATGACACCTCATTACTCAAATTCGAAAAATTTA